>QVNW01001728.1:0-13725 GCA_014825475.1 Pseudomyrmex flavicornis
TCTGCACGCGTTACAGAACAAGTTGTGCTTTCGGGAAACTCGGGAGAAGTGATTTTTGGTGATTTCAGTGATATTATTTTTCGGCGTATATTTCTCGATGTTTCTTCGACTTTCCGTCGGAAGAAGGTCAGAGTCGCGCGACGCGTTCGCAATATTTAATCGTTTAATCCGCCGTTATTGATCCGAATATCGATCTGCACGCGTTACAGAACAAGTTGTGCTTTCGGGAAACTCGGGAGAAGTGATTTTTGGTGATTTCAGTGATATTATTTTTCGGCGTATTTCCGTCGGAAGAAGGTCAGAATCGCGCGACGCGTTGTTATGTGAATACAGTTGTGCTTCGAAACTGTTCGAGAATTCACGCTTGTTTCGTTGCACTTGTAAAGTGTAATTCGTCTGTAGCAGTTTCAATAATGAGTTTCGTCGACAACCTCAACGTCGGAAGCATCAAAACGAGACTGTCCCGCGACGCATCGAATATGGCAATGCCGATGGCAGATATATAGTGATACACACGAGATATGTAGAACGCAGACACAATTCTATCTCATTATCTCGATAAAAAAATAAAAAAAATTACTAGTACTACTAGATTATTGAAGAAACATCGTTATTATGTTTCCTTGCGTAAAATTTGATGATGTTTAAACGCGCATACATATGCGTGGAAGTTTCAATTTTAAATAACACACAAACTATGTAAATAACATATACGTTTCACGATAATTTTTGCAAGCAATATTTTCAATATTCCTTGAATTGTGTACATGAGAATGTGGATATTGATAAAAAAACCGTAGGCAATTATATCAATAATAAAGTGAAGCAACTGTAAGCTATTCTTTAGGTAGAATCCGGTGTGCGCCAGTGTAACTAGAGATTATGTCAGCCTAGTTGCTCGTCACAAATTGATATTGAAGTTCCGTTACAATATGTAAAGCATTTTTTCAGTTTTAGCCGCACGGCCGCGTTAAATGTGCGCGCTAAATTTCGTGCGCCGTGCCACGGAACGAAGTAACGTTTCCTCGCCAGTTCGAAACAAAGAGCTCCGAAGTCGGTTTCTTGAATAGCAGGAAACCACTTAATTATACACGCAAGACAAACGTCTCGGATTTAAACGTTCGCGTGCTCTGTGTTAATGATTCAATAAAAAAAACGTTTTTGGATTAAGTTTTAATTGAAGTTCTCTTTCGACATGCAACAATTGATAAATTTCTATTAACAGCGCTCGTTGTAATAACACGTCCGCGTAAGGATGAGAGCATTGCGAAATATTTTTTTCTCTAGTGAGTTACAAATAATCGAATGTTTCTTTTCGACTTGCGTAATTCGCGTTTGTATTCGCGTAGAAATTACATAAGGACCAATAGTAATCGAACGCATTCAGCCATTCCGTTGCAAAAATGGATTTTGTTCTGCACTTTTATTTTAGATATTAATGTTGCATTCTATCGTTATTGTTACATTTTAATGAGCCATCAAAAGTACGTATATTTTACGTATCGTTATCCGGAAACGTATATCGATATCATCAGTCATTAATACGAGATATTACATTTTATACCTAATATTACAGTAATATTACAGTAATATTAATTTCAAAAGCAGACAACTGCGCGACTCCACGCGCCGCGCACGATAACAGTTAATAATTCCATCGGAAAATATTAATTCGCGAACGTAAGAGAAAAACAAAAATAATAAAACAATTCCGAGACACTTTTATATACTTACATATGTATATATATGTATAATATATATTATAGAATGTAAAACCCTTTACTTGACGCACACGCGAAACGACATGCAGCGACCGTATTTTTAGTCACTTTAGTATCAAAACTCGTTTCACTACGTATGTTTCATGTCTACTCTTGGATATTACATCTATTTAAATATTTACGCTTTACCTTGCATGAAGCATAACTTATGCGTCCTCTCTGTGAAACTTAGTCGTAATACATATATATATATATATGTATATATATATATATACATACATAGCATGTATATTCGCGTATTTCATGCTTTGTGCAATCTTTATAATAATACGGTCGTTTAATACGCCGGGAAGTAAAATTCTCTTTATTAATTTCATAAGATGTTCTCTTCTGCGTACTAATCTCTCGATCATCTCTTATTTCAAGCACAATCGTGCAATCCGATATGACTTTTTTATTTTACATTATCTTTCTCTCTCTGTCTCTCTCTCTCTCTCTCTCATATATATATATATGTGTGTGTGTATATATATATATATATATATATCGTAATATGTAATAGAGACAAGTTTTGGATCTTTCTATAGACATACGAAGAAAGTAACTCAATATGTCGAGCATATCGAAGGATGCGACATACGCGGGACATAGAGCAAGGACATATCGCTTTGCGCCCCGGATTGTTCCTTTGTTTGTACAAACCAACTGGGAGAACAAGGGAGAAATCATTCTTTCTTCTCTTCGTGACCAAGCACGTGCTCGCTTCAAAAGCAACCACTCCGCGCAATAACTGCGTGTCGCCCGGACGACGATCCATTTCACTTCGTTTCCGTTTATAATGAAAATTGCGCTAAACGCGTGCGCGGACATGTGTTACTCTGAGTAAATAAAGCGTGTACCTGGCTGTCGCTGGAGGCGAGCGAAACGCGCGCAACGGAAAATGAGAATCCAATGCGGCGACACCGCCAAGCGAACCGACGCGACGAAGTAAATCGCTTTGCTTGAGTGGCAGCCATTCCGCACAAGTCTCCGCGTAAACTGGCCGCACACGATGACAGGTGACACGCATTTACTTCCGTGAAAATGGCATTCGTTGGTCTTTTTCTGATTGAACAATCATTCGTTCGCGTCGCGATATAAACACTAAAATAACATAGTAAAAAAATTGCTTCACTACACAACAACTAGATGGAAGGCTACCCTTTACTTGCTAAAAAACGTTTACTCTATTATACAGAAAATAAAAGAAACACACACGTATACAAGAGATACACATTTTTTTCCAAATTTTGTGCGAAAAAAAAAGAAGCGTTCTTCGCAGCACAATATTTGATTCCCAAATTGTTGTGAGAATTTCCCATCAGGCAGAATAAATTTCCACAAACGCGAAGCTAAATGAACGATTTTCTTTTTCCGTTAGTTTTTCGTATTTACGCATGACCGTTTGAAAAGCGGGACATCCGGGGCACAGCTGAAAAGTTCAGGAAATTAAAATGTTTGCGAATAAAATATCAAGGGTTATCGATTGCATTTTGACTGTGTCAGGAGTTTACAGATGAAGTGGTAGCTGGGAAAAAAAAGAACTAACCAGCGGAGAGGGACAAGCTTCGCGGTCTCGAAACGTGCCGCATGCGGAGTTGCTTTCCTTGTAAAAGTATGGATGAAAATTGAAGGGTACGCAACTTCGTTTAAAACGATTTCCAATATTCCCGTTTAAAGCGTTTATTAAAAGCAGTACGCGCAATTAAAAAGAAGCGGACGAGATTTAAATTACAGATTCTGTGTAGTTCTCTTCAAATATTGGAATATATTTTCTCTTACGGAGTAAACACGAAGAATATTTTATTATAAGTATGTATGTGTATAATTTGTGTTGAATAATTTCTTATCTTAGAATCATAGCATATATTTAAAAAAAGATATATATTTATGTGAAAACTAATTTACACGCATCAATTTAATTTAGAAATATATAGATCCTAGAAAAAATTATAAAATTTTTATTTTTAATACTTAGATTTTAAAATTATACACACAAAACGCGATATGTACATCTCAATACTTCAAAGTTTTCTAGAACTAGTGCAACAAATGCTTACATACAAATGTGTTTCAAGTTGGAGATGCTAAATTATTTTCTACACATGCAGAATTTTATCGAGAAAAGTTTACAACAATCGATGCGTATACGTACATACATGTTCGAACAAATGTCGCTTTTTGAAACGATCGATCCAATTAACTCGATACGATATTTGTTTATCGTAATCTCGAAGTCGTCAAGTTTTGCGATGTATCGAAGTACATTGTACACTTCCTTGTTAGTTGGGAAATCGAAACTTTGAATTGACTTATATATATCGTTATATATCGTACACGTTTATCATCACGGTCTCGGCGACTTGCGGGCCAAAACAAACGGTTTGAGTCAGGTCACAATGCCGTGTACTCAATGTGATACTGTACAATAGGACTACATCTACTCGCAACACAGATATGATTCCTCCGATGCGCTTTAATCCCGCTGAAATGCTCGTTTCACAGAAAGTAGGGAGGCAAAGCGAGGCAAAGCGAATACATTCTATTGCAACGGAGCCAAAGCTCCAAGCAACTCAAATAACAATACTAATTTGCAAAGCGCGTCGCTGCCAAATAATCCAAAACTTTCAGCTAATTGAACATGTAGAATTTCTGTTTACGTAACTTTAATCTCCAACGCTCTTGCAAGTATTATTTAAGTGCGTTTGTTAATTAAATAAATATATATATTGTTATCGTGATTTATTTAAAGATAAACAAATCTGATTCGTAATGTTAGAACTAGCGTTGCTATTTTTCTAATTTATCCGCGTTGAAATACACTTTATGCACATTTGTGTAATTCTCTAGAGTGGACGTTTGCGCATTAATACACTTACAACATTAAGACAACCGAAGCGAACTAACAGAGATTTATGAATATAAATCTCTATTTTCTTACGAACCGACATTGATGGAGTAGTCGTGTCAGCCAGACTTTTCCAAACATTATTATGAAATATATCGTATCTTTCCCGAACGGTCGCTTTGCCAAACATTAGATCATTTAATTAATTTCTATTAATTAACTTACTACGTTTTAACGGACTAAGTATTTTAGCGGAGCAGCTTTCTCCGGCTCTGAAAGGAATTTAACTCGCATGACATTAACTCTCCGTTTAGGAACGTCGCTAATTGAAGGATTTGGAGTATTAAATGTTAAGCTACACACGAGAAAACACCTGTGAGACAAGAGAGAATATTAATTTATATTTATTCGCGATCGTAAGTCCACACATAGTCGTCCACACAAATCGGTTTTGCATTCTTACCGCACACGGATAAACTGCATTTCATTAGCAACTTTGACACAACTTTTTTTTGTAATTTCTAAAATTTTAAAACTTCAATTTGCGAAATACGCAGCTTTTGTGAAACGCGATGCGCACAAAAAAAACAGATCGAATTTAACACGTCGCTTCAAAGAAAAAGAACCGTCATGTGTGGCATAAGGTAAGCGAATTTTCCGTGCAATTTAACGGGTATTTTTCTGTAACAATGCGAATTTGAGACGCGCGAAACGCGACAATTAAAAAGGACTGGGCGTTCAATAGCGCGCAATTTCAGTGCGGCGTAAAGCTCGGAAGTAGTTCACGACAGCAGATACTCATCTCGTTCCAGACGGGAGGGCAACACGCTCTTCGTAAAAATGCATCATCGTCATTGATGTGTATATCGGGGAACGATTCTCTCGCTGCTTTATTGCGCGAGTTTGCTCGTCGCTAGGCAAACCGACGTGACTGAAGCGACGACTTTCGGCCGGAGCAAGATTCATATCGGGAAGTGGGTCAATACGCTAAGCGCGTGAATCGTTTCTCAATAGTTGGCTTGTCCCGTACATGTGAGTCACGTGCTCCCCGTATACCTACGGGTGCATGTGTCATTTCAAAAGTTCGTCGACACTGCTGTTTCCGACGATAGGATTGACTTTCGCGGTTTCACCGATATCGGTCCCGTCGCCGGAACCAGCGCTCGGTCCGCTGCTGATACTCCGCTTGCGCGCGGAGTTAGAAACGTTCAGAAATTATCGCCGTGCCGCGTGATCAATAGAAAGAATCGGAAAAAATATAAAAAAAAGTCTTAGACTTGTTCTAACCACGACGTTTTATATTTTTTACCGGAAAATTCTTTTTGACTACATCTTTATATCTATATAGTAAAAATGTCGTTGTGTTTTTGTCATATCTCTTCATGTTTGCGAATTTTAACGTAAAGATTGAAATTGTTTTCAAAGAATAACGTGACATATAATTAGAATATACTGCATATATCTAATGTTTATATGATAATTAGAATAATTAAATAGATTCAGCACATCTAATATCTATAATATATACATATATTGCGAAAAATTCGTTTTTCTCACGACATCTCAGTTCCATATGTGCGCTAGCCGCGACTCGTTAGCGTGGAATGTGCCGTAATCGTTATAAGCGGGTTAACAGATCACGGCAGAGCAGTCGCTGGAAAATTACATTGTAGCGGCTCGTTGCGTTCGATCGAACTTGATGGTCCTAGTGGTTGTCACTGTACTTAGAAGTCTTGAACGGTAATCCTTTTTCACTGTTTGTTGCGACCGGGAGCTAAAACACAGCGGCGGAAAACCACGATTACACCTGTCGCGTCTTGCAAAAAATTATCTTTTATCCGAACAACGTGATCTTGCTGTAGATTTCACAAATTAATGTATTTTTTTAATATAATAAGGTTTTTATTTTAAAAGTTGTTCAAGTTCGATTTTATGTAAATATGTAATCGAACATATTCATATGTGTGTGTACAGGTATAATCATTTTGCGAAATACACATTTTTTTTGGAGGAAAGAATTATTAATGTTTCTAGTCACGTTTGAAAAATAGCTTTCGCGATTACGGGTTGATGCAACTTTCGTCCATCTGGATTCATGAACCTAGGAACCGGCTTTTTAAGTGCGCCTAGAATACTCATTACTTATATACGCTATAATTTACGCCAAAAAATTATATTTCCGCACACTCATTTCGCGATAAGAAATCACTTTGCACCGTAGAGTGCAAGTGGGCATGCGAATTGCGATTACTCACGATCGCAAAAGTCACGCAATAAAATTGTTCTCTAATGCGAGACGTGTACGAGAAACTTGTTGCTGGCGAGGGTATAAAAAATAAAGTTTTGCAAATAAAAATGATATTTAAGTATGCGCAAATTCCGCGTGATTATTTCCACATCGTAGATCGCTAAACTCGTGTTAAAATGAGCTACATGTCTAGCCAGAAAAACTTGATGGTTTCATCAAAAAGAAAAATCTTTAAAATTTCAGAGGCGCCTCTTAGAAAACAAAATTGTGCTCGTCGTAAGGTATAAAACAGTAAATTTGATACTTTGAAACAAAGCAAGTTTCATCTAAAAAATGCATATAAAATGCTTTTAATTCATTTCAAGATCAAGAGTGACTTCTCGCGTTGGCACTAGCACGTTGATAAACAATTTCACGGCACAAAGTCACGCGAATCGATATATCGAAAAAAGCGGACTCGCTCGAGAGAAGAAGAACAAAAGTCCATACTTCTTTCACGGTCGAGCATTCGCATCGATTGTCTTTCGTGAGAGGTAAAATGGCGGTGCAGACACATGGTTGCGCTCGCGCGCGCCGATGTAGGTCGTGAGCGTAATCATTCCGCGACGTGCCGGAAAGGTTAACATTCGGTTGGCACGTTCCAGATCCAAAGACATTTTCACGCTGTGCATACACACGCGGGGACGGCGCGGCGCCGCCGTAGTTCGTCGTTGTGTGGTATAACGTCGGGCACGAGAGCGCGGGGCACGAAAGGGGTCATGCAGGAGGCCCGAGGGAGGACGCCCGAGGAGAGGGTGCAGGCACGCGAAAGCAGACATTTTTATGCATGTATTCACACTGCTCCCCGATGCATACTGCAGCCTTCCCCGCGTCCAAGTACATATACGATCGTACATACATACGTACGTGCGTGCGTGCGCGTATATGCGCGCTGGTAACGTATATACATACAGCAGCTTGCACAGGTCCCGATACTCCCGATAAATATTTGTACATGGGGCTACGGGGAAATTTCCTGAAAACGCAAGTTTCTCCTCGCCGTTTCCGACTTTCCTCCACCAGACCTCGGTTCCGCGGTGCTGTCGTTTACATTCCGCTGATCCTGCCGCCGGTAAAAGAAGATGGCAGATGGGAAAAAGAATGGGTAAGTAAATTTGTAAATGCTTCAAAAACACTACCATTCGAAAATCTAAGCGGGCGATAGAGCGACGTCGTTCGGGAACTGTACGATGGTACGCGCCGGAAAACACGTCGCGCGTTTTCTCATTTTCTCCCCGGACTCGTAATCGGAACCACCGAGGAAACACGATGAAGGGTGTGCATTGTCGGCGCGAGTCCGACGAAAGTCGGATTACGCGGTCTGTGGTGTACGCGCGCGCGAATACTGTATATATGTGTGCAAACTTTTACGCGCGAATACAATGCGACGACGTAATGTGTCCAGTCGGAAGTAACAATTAAAGAAAGAGCAGCTGTAAGTGAATCACTTCATCCTATATTATGAAAACTACACACTGCGCAAATGTGCATTTCAAACAACAATTTAATTTCCCGTCTGTCAAAAGAATAAAACGTACGGCCGAGTATACATTAATAGTTTTATGCGACTGAATATTATAAAACTACGGCACTTGTTTTTTTTTTTTTTTTTTTTTGTAAGAGCAAAGTACTTTAGATTGCATTAAGCCGGGAAAAGAGAGGAAAGCACACGATTATTTGATTTTCAACGTTTTCCGGCTAATGTCATCAGCAGAAAACAAAGTTCCCATCTGACCTCATCCTTTGTATTCAATTTGCCTTTCTTCTTTTTTCTTTTTTTTTTGTTTTTATTCTTTCCCGCCATACACAGTAATATGGTAAGGGCGAGCACTGTTCGGGTCAAGGCTTTGAAGTGTATTATGCAAATAATTCAGACGGGATTTTCCGCGAAAGTTGTAACCGAGAATGCAATCTACTCCTTATCTAGGAGCGATTTTAATCGAGGAACCGTTGCTCGAAGTGGATTTCAATTGTTTGTTAGTACGTGTCGTTAGAAATTCTCAAGGTACACTTCCATTTATATTTAGAATAATTTACGTGCGTTAAAGCCAAATTAATCGAGTAACTTTTTATTGTTTATTATCGTTCACGCTTTTATTGTTTATTATCGCTTCAGAATTCCACTTCAGCTTTATCGAAGTTATATAGCGCACGAATCAAACGCGAGGTATCTTAACACAGCGTAGAGATTCGCGAAGCACAAAGGTCAATTTGATATGGCGCGTAAGAAAAAAAAAACATATTTTCGTTCATTTGCGCGTTCGGCGAATGTAAGTTTCCGATGTTTGTCATCGGCGAAAAAGCGAAAAGAATTTACGTATTGATTAATGAAATCTGTAAGGATAGAGAAGCTTACCAATCTGAAAATGGGTTGCATGAGTTGCCAAACAAGCCTGAACGGATCCGAGAACACGGTGAAGTAAAAGCTTCTAACAACGAGAGAAATCAGATTATTCCGAGAAAAGAGAGAAAGACGAAGGATTTCTCGCGAGGGGAGGGAAGGAGAAAAAAAAGAAGAGCGAGAAGCTCGAAGAATCCGGAGGAAGATAAAAGAAGAAAGAAGCGACGGGAAAGCACCATATGGGACCGGCGGTGGTGAGCGTGTGTAACACACACCCACAACTCATGGCATTCCTCTAACCTCATTACCATCTGAATTTGCGCCAGCTCCGTTTAACTTCGAATTAATCGCGCAGGTTTGTTGCTATGAAATTAATTGGCGAGAAAGTTATATTGCTTCCCGCGGCATGTAGAGAAACGGCGGCGCGCGTGTGTGCGGCGCGTACGGACATACATCGCGGGGATACGCCATTTGCAGTGTATCGGCGAAGGAGGGTTCGGTAAACGAAACTTTAGCTCACCCCGGGGTATCAGCTGATCGATCCTGCTTTTCAGCCACTCTCGCATCTTTTCCTCCCGTGCCACGGCGCGAATCGACCACTTTTCCTATTGGAAAATATATTTTCCTACTTTATATCGGCTTATTCGTCACGTTCTTTTTCCCGTTTTTCTTTTTTTTTTTTTGTTTTGTTTGATACATCGGAGCGCGCGTGAGAACATGCAGCGGAAGAGATCGCGCGCGGACTTCGAATAGCGCCGCGAGTGCCATCCGTCAAATATGTTGCGCGTGTACAATATACTTTTGATAATACCCACACACATACGATATCTATTAATATTTTATCACTCTACACGCAATTCTACAAATAATAATTTTTTTACAACTAGTCTTTCCATTATGTGAGTTTTGCTGTATATGACAATCCTATTAGTTACATGAGAAATTATATTCGCTAACGATGTAGCTACAATTTTTCAGTTTTCTTTAAATCATTAATGTGAAAACACATTTTTTCGTATCGTGCGTGTATGATACGCATTGTGTACATATGCACGTGCGTTTTTACGACGACATATCATTCCCGTACACACGCGCGTGGTAGTACGTTTTGTGACATCCGCGATACGCGTCGGTTCGAAAAATTCTGGTCGGAGTGCCATCGGATTTGCCGTATTTTCCTCTTCCGCGCCCGACGCAGCTGCACCTCATAATACCTATGCGCGTATCTGCATTCGTAA
The DNA here is from genome assembly GCA_014825475.1 of Pseudomyrmex flavicornis. Classification (NCBI taxonomy): domain Eukaryota; kingdom Metazoa; phylum Arthropoda; class Insecta; order Hymenoptera; family Formicidae; genus Pseudomyrmex; species Pseudomyrmex flavicornis. The sequence continues at coordinate 10,475 of QVNW01001728.1, forward strand.
AACAAACGCACGACTAATAGTCTCTCTTCGAGAGTGCCGCGGCTTTCTGGACCGGACGCGAATGAAACTTATTACCAATGCAGTCGGCGTAGCCGCGCGTTAAACGGATTTGTCGTTTCGACGGGAAAGTTAATAGCGCCGTTTACTACCGGGGCGCTGCCCGGGGGTAATTTATTGTTTGACCCTTTCGAGAGTCACATTTCCGCGCGCGATCGTCACCCGTTTCGAACGGAAGAAATTCAAATTCCGGCTTGTAATCGATGCGCGGCACGTTTTTGCGCCTTGCAAACGCGAATACGTGAACGCGTAACTTTTTTAAGAGTCTCATCGTTAAAACACACCGGGCCACGCGCAGTATTATCGATCGACATCGCGCACCGGTTGTTGTTTCAAACGTTCGATTATTGTTACGGAATCGGTTGAATAAGCCTGGCTCACACGTAGCGCGCGTAAAATTCCGAAATAACAGAAAGCAATTTCATGTAATAGCTCTCAAAAATAGCTCGATTAAAATGCAAAATGATGTAAAGAAGTTAGAATATATGCAATTTTCTCTCGTGAGCAAAAATAATGAACGCGAACATCGATTACTTTCCGCGGAAAATTCGTTCGCTGATTAGCGCGGTGATATTTAAGTGAAAGATTTTTTTTTTACAGAGAAAGAAAGAGAACTAAATATGTATATTGGTAAATATCGCGTAAATACACTTTACAAAATTTAATTAAAGTTGTGTTTATAATCTCGGTTAATTATAAATTTTCCATTTCTGGCATAAAACTATGAAAACGTACATGTTGACAACGAGCGCGAGTTTTAATCATACTTCTCTGCGGTGATATGAGATTGCAAAATATAAAACACTGCTTGAATATTTATGATTTATAATATGAAGATATAGAAATCGTATCGAGTCGCGCATACTGGACGTATACGTAGTAAATAAATTCAAAAGACACGGATGTGATTTTGCAATAATAAAAGTTTTAGCAGTGGAGCATTGCGAGATGGTATGGAATTTCCATAGTTTAGAAAACAAACTTTTAAATTATACACAGCTCAAGTTTTTCGTTTGCATATCGGTGCACTTTCCCGAAATGTTATAAATAACTTTAAAAATTAAATTAAACAACTATCAAACATTAAAAGGAACAAAGTTTACTGAAAAGCATTATCGCGAATGCTGATCGCTCGGACGTCGAGCCGCGACAACTTAAATTTTACACGTTGATGTGAATAATTTTGGACGTTTCTCAACTCAGGTTGATAACCGCGAACATGTCTTGCGCCTTTTTATTGGAAATTCGCGGGATTCAGGAGCGGGAAACACAGCCACGCGGGAGGAACATCTCGATTCAATCGAACTGCGGGATTCATCAGAGCGTGAAAATGCGGAGCTCGCAGCAACGCCATAGATGTATGTGCACGCGTTGCTCTCTCTCTCTCTCTCTCGCGCGCGCTCTGCAAAATCCCGGGACTGATGTGGCGAGTTATTGTGCTTTGCCAGCCGAATCTCGGTCAACTTCGCTCAGCGACTGAGTGACTGAGTGCCGTGCTTCGTTTATTGGCGTTCACTTCCGCCCGGAAAAACCAATTCTCCTGCGAGATACGCAACGGACGATCTGCCAGCGAACGTACCCTTTCATATACGTTCTATCGTTTCGGCGGCGCGTTTGCCAAGTGCGCGGAAAAATCCAAATCTTGTCGGCGCACATTTTTCATCCTGCCGGTGAACGAATTAGAATAACAAACAACAACGCGATAAAACTTCACTCCCAACAGCGTTTTATACATTTATGTGTTAAAAATCTGTTTTTAAAAGCGGACTTGCCTTGTCGATGTTTATCTGATCATTATGCAAAGTCGCGTTCGTGCCGTTTGTTACCTGTTTTCGCGATATTGATGCGATAAACGACACGTAATTAATAACGCGCACACAGTGGGTGTTCACTCGAGCGTTGATGTTCGTAATTAGCTGTCGATAGAAATGTGTATGAAATGTCACAAGTAACACCTACCTATATATTTTAAAATTAAATTCACGATACACGCACTGTTTCGTGTTTGAACACACTCTTGCGGCTGATTGAATCAATTTATTCAATTTATAACACGTTTTTCAAGCATAAGCATTTTAATAAAATTAAGAGAGAGAGAATTATCACACAATAATTAAACACACGCGTACGTACACACACGTAGAACAAGTATTTCGACGAACGAAAATCTTTTGAGTTTGCAGCGCGTTTTGACCAACTTGTCGCTGTTTATCTTGAAACACTGCAACATTTGCTTTGCTTGCGGAAATGCGATATTTATGTTGCTGTTGAATTATCTGGATACTCTCTTTCTAGCATCGGAAGTGCTACCCTAATTCTCTCTAAACGCCATCTCACATCTGTGCGATGTCGTTTCTAACACGGCACGCGTTCTACGTATATTCATCTCCGATGTCGAATCTCCTTCGAGCCTTTCATCCACTTCGCAAGGAGATCCTTGAGAGAGAGGATGGGGAGAAAAGACGTTTCATCTCTCTAATATTTCATCCACGCGAAAATTGACGCGTAGTCGTCCGCTCTCTCGACTCCCTGTCGGAATTAGATAAAAAATTCAGGTTTAAGGAAGGCAAACGTAGCCCGGAGACACACCGTCCGCCGCGAAAACTTGAAGGAAGCCCCGACGCACCATCCCGCGACGGAAACAGCCAATCTTGAGCGTTGATTACCTAATCTCTCACTACGGCCGACACCGCGGCAAAAATAAATCTCTCGATTAAAGCTGCACCGATGCCCGACGAAAAGGCGTCGTGTCGTTGGAAATTAATTTTCGCTCGCGCTCTTTCAGATTGCCGCATTTCAGCATTTAAATATCGATAGCGCCCATCAATTATGCCTTTCGATTTTGATGTTCCATCTCTGCTTGTCACATTTCTTGCAATGAAAATGGCACGATGGATTTGTCAGTCATTTAAGTAAATGAAAATTAAGTATTTAAAAACGTACACTGTCTTATTTTTCATATCAATTGGATTTCATATCAATTTATAAAAGCGTATTCCCCCGTTCAAAAGTAGTGCAAAATTACATTTATAATCGCGCGATACAAGCGGAAAGTGACTTTGCACGCGTGTGAGATAGGTCAGCTAAATAGGTGCAAACTATCTACAAAAGTGTGAAAGTAGCATCAAAATTTTGACTCGGGAAAGGCACTGATTTTTGCATTTAAATGCGTTTTTCACTCAGCACAACAAACT
>QVNW01001729.1:0-22111 GCA_014825475.1 Pseudomyrmex flavicornis
TTTTTTTTTTTTTTTTTTTTTTTTTTTTTTTTTCGTTGTAATCGCGCAGAGATCGCTCGCCATTCAAGGGGTTGCACGCTGCTTCAAAGGGTTCTCTTGCTGGAAGGGCACGATGTTCCTTCCTTCTTTCTCGCCGTTCGTTTTCTCCGCGTGTCTCGGTCTTCGCGGCACTACCTGCCCAACTGTTTTCGGTTCTCGGATTACTAAAGACGCGGAAATCCAGAAATCGCGAAGGGCTCCGGGACCAGAATAGCGAAAAGAGAGAGAGAGAGAAAGAGAGAGAGATCCTTTTCGAAGGGGTTGCGTAGGGTTCGTGAATGGCTCCGCGGAGAGAGAAACCACCTCCTTGCCTTACCTCGCGACAGTCCTTTCCTCATCGGGACCCCTTCCTTCGCGTTTCGGCTCTTCTCTCCTCTTCCACGGATATGAGTGTGCGACGGGGTCCTTAACCCCTTTCTTCTGTCAGCTGCTGTGCGTAACAGCTGTGCACCCTGCCGCGTTCTTGAAACCTGTGTTTCTTGTGAGCAGAGAATATCGTGCGTGGGTATGTCGTATATCGTTGTCGTTCTCGCGATGTCACGTCATTGATCCTGTCATTGATACCGTTTTGTTTTTTTTTTAATCTTCTCTCAGAAATCCACGCAAACTCGACTTCACATCGACCATCTCGAGCTTTGTGGAAATGCTGTTGTCATCTGTTCATTAACATTGCTATCACTGCTAGTTTAAGGCGCGGGACTCGATAGAATCTCACAAGCTCTCAGAGCCACATCTCATGAATCAAATCACTAACCTGACGATTTATTGCATAAAGCGACGTCTTGCATTAGCACATTTTAAAATTTCTCTTATCAAAATGTTTTTCTTCTTTTCTTTGTCAAGTAGGTATATGTCTCTCGAAATCTAAATGTTATAGTGAAGAAAATCGAGTAATATTGTGCATCTGCGTCTAGATGTACTAAAAAACATATTTCGCTATTTCTATCATCTTAGATGTCTATATAGATGAATATATAGACTGCGATTCCGAAATTCGCTGCACTGTGAAAAATCTATAATATCTATGTATTACGTAAATTATAGATTTTCAACAATTAATAAAGAATCTTTAGGCTCTTGAAAGTTTCTAAACTAAGAAATACAAATACCATAAGAGCCATTCGCGAGATGTGCGGGATATATATACGCGTGTGTGTATATATATATATGACTACATATATATATATATTTTTTTTTTCCCGTGTAAATTTTTACACGTGAGTTTTGAATTGAAATTTCAATTCTTAAAATCACATATAGAATGCTAGGTTTGCATCACATATATGAGAGATTATAGATTTTCAGTACTGACGGTAACAAAAAATAAAAAAACGTAGTCGTGAAAAACAACGTAAGTGAGATCACTTGTCCCAAACACACAGAAGCTTACATCGTGTTACGTATTTGTTATCCCGCGAAAAAAAACGACCGTCCTTCGAAAGCGCACGCTCACAAAGACACGCTTTGGAAATACGTTTATCATCAATTCGCACTTCTAGTGCGATAATTGCTCGAATTGTTTCACGATTCACATTCTAACGAGCTGGATTTCACTATATAAAAACATAGTAAGTCACATAAGCCTACGTACAGTTGGTTGAAGAATCGAAATGACCTTTACTACTTTCTATCGTTCGCAACTGTACGGTGTTTAGTTCTTTTTTGTTTAAAGTTAACTTTTTTTTTAGGATGCTTGGTTTGCATAAAATACTCAATTTATTTCTCTATGAAATTTAAAAATTCCAATGCGAAAAACATACGTTGGCCAAGAGTCAAACCCGGATCTTTTGCAACTCGAGATTTTTCAGACGCGATAAAAGGAGATACGGCAAAATGTTTATATACAAGATATTTAGTACATTGATACACCTATAGGCCAAGCAATCCCAAGATTTCTATTATTCAATCACATATTATTTTGTTAATATTTTCACCTCTGTATTAAAAGATATTGCGCATTAAATGTTAATATTGTGGAAAAAACTTTAATACTATAGAGAAATATTCTAAGAAGAAAAATTAATTAATTAATCCGCAATTTTGCATTCCATGCATGCTTGGGATTGCTTGGCCTATAGGTGTATCAATGTACTAAATATCTCCACGTAACCCCCCGTCTAAAACGTGACTCGCGTGAAATTCTTAAGATCTTACGACGCGCGACAAAAAAATCCTGTTTCGGGGATCGTCGATCGGCTTAGCGTCGTCTATGGAGCGAGCGGGCGTGAAAGGAACTGCTTTCAAAAGGAGGAGTCATCGTAAAAATAGATTCAGATAATAGAAAGTACCGAATGCGTACGCGTGTCTCGAAAGGGGAATAAAGTACGAATCACGTAAGAATTCATACGCAATGCGAGTCGCATAAAAGTATACCACGCGCTTGGAACGACATGAGATTACACACGTCTATGGTGTCAATAGAAAGAGAGAGAAAGAGAGAGAGGTTCTAAAAATAAATTTTAATAGAAAGAAATACACAAATTTGATAAGAACTGATGTGTAACTTGTATTTAAAACTTTGTTTCTGGAAAGAAAAAATTTTTGTAGCGCACATCTCTGTTTCCTAATGTAATTGAGTTCGGTGAGTTTTGCTGCACGTGCAAATACGAATATCTTCAAGTCGATGAAATCACTCTCTTGTAAGAAGACGTGATTTGTCATTGTGTCAGTGGACGCGCTGTGTATGCTAAAAACATTTTTATCCTCATAATTCCCGGAGGCTTTTGGAGAGCAAAACCCGCCCGATGAGATAGCGTCTCCTTGAGAAATAGCAGACTTCGAAGGTTTCGTGCCCTCTACTGGATCTCTTCGGCCATTCTCAAGACACAACACGCGCACATGGCCCCCTCGTTCGGCAGATTCGGTTTAACTTATCGGACGTCCCGTAATTTTAGAATTACAAATATGCCGATTACGGTTCATCGGACCCATTACTCTATTTTATATATGATAACTTCTACAAAAAAACGCGATTCTTTAAGACTAATTAAAACGTTTTTTTTTTAAAGCAAGTTCCTAGTAATATTTACAAAAAATATTATTGTAAGTAAGAGTAAGAGTATTATTATAAGTATAGTAGTATTAAAAATACTATTATAAGTAGTATTTTATAGTAGTATTATGCATAGAGTATATAAACGATATAAGAGTCCGCTATGTGCTAGATGTTTGCACTACGTACTTGAATACTTATATTAGACAAATTTTATACTTTGACATTATAACTTTTTATGTCAATATAACTATTTCCGTGCTATATTTTTTACGCTCGCATCATTTATTTCTAACAACTTCCTTAAGTCAAGAAATACGGTGGAAAGCTAGGCAAATTAATTTAGAGAAGTGGAGAAACACACATTTCTTTTCTCTTACGGTTTTCACATGAACTGGTGAACTTACGAGGTTTTTTTTTTTCCGTCGCCTCTTTGTCTCCCGCACCCACGCGCGATCAGGCGCGCGTTACAGGTTGTGGGAAGTAGGGTAATTCTTCGGAGAGCGGGTTGTGCGCGACGACCCTCGTAATTTAATGCACAAGTTGCACTCAAGTAAGTCTCACTTCCGCTTGTCGAGCGAGGAGATTCGGTTTCGGTAATTTGCGCCGGAACTTCCCCGATCCGGGCAAACCTAACCCCCTCTCCCTTCTCTTCCTTCTTCTCCCTCTTAGTATCGGCGACAAAAAATACTGAGGGGAAAATACTCGACTCGAGTAAATCTCGGGGAGCCTTAACGATCTTACGTGACGATTAATCATCCGCTGCTTTTATACCGCGCGCTGATCAACCGATTTCTCATCGTCTCTTTCGAGATTCCTCCGTTTTTCGGATTCCTCGATAATGTTTTTTTTTTTCCTCCTCACACCCTCCTCGCGAGATTTTCCAGCCGGCATCAGAAAGGGGTTTCTCTCAGTCGGATTCATCGATCAGCCCGATGCAGGCAAAAGAGTTTCACGACGGCGTGAAAATCTTAATGATCGAACGGCATGAGAATCTTCTTAATCGTTTCTTTTTTTCTCGTGAGCTTTCGCTTTGAAAGACGGAATGGATCTGTAAAATTATCCCGATGCGACAGACGTTAAAGCAGGTGTTGTGCGCAGGAAGTCGGTTGGTAAAACACGAATTTTTAGTATTGACAGTGTAGCTGTTATTGCCGAGACAGAATTGAAGATTGACTCAAAGATTAAAAGAATTTAAGTTGTGTTATGTCTATTAATATTACCAGGGGAAAGGAAGTCTATATTGTTCCATTTAACATCTCAATTAAGTCGTGTTTGCCTCTATCGTAAGCGTCTACCCGATTTTGGGTTTCCAATATTATACACATACGGCGCCAATTCGAGTCCGCTATATAAAACGTTACCTGATGTCGCGCTAAATGACATGCTTGTCTCATATTTCTTTTCCTACACCCCCTTCGAAAAACGACGAAAAAAGTAGGTACAGCGGGCTACACCGCGACGAGGCTAGGAAAGAACTTTTTATCGCGCCGGAAGTCCTGATCCAACTTACTCTCGAAGGACGACGACGATTCGCCCGTAACCCTTCTTAGATCTTTTTTCTTTTCTCAAATACGTCCCACATTGTCGTGGGAACATCCAGGGAAAGGCGCGCGAGCATTTTGAGCGAGGGGTTGTGCGGCAACAAGCGCTGCTATATTTAAATTTCATTTCTGACGTGGAAAGCTAGAAATATGATAAAAAAGCAGATGTCTTGTGGCACACAGAATGGGAGCAGAACTCCATCCTGTTGCTTCGTAATTAATCCTCAAATAAATATGTTATATGCTGTTCGGATAAAGTGAGTCACACACGAATCATATATAATAGAAGTTAACGCCTCACAGCTAAAGACCGATAGCAAAAATTTATAGACAAGAAGAAGCGACAGTGAGTTTTAATTACTTAATCAAACGCAAATTAAAGACAATGTTTTCTTCGAGAACGGGTTTTAAGGAGAGATATTTGCGCTGATCACATGGAACGATAAAGAAACTCGTTCGTATTTTTGTGGACAGATTTCGTGATTAGAGAAAGCTCGAAATCTGATAAGATAAAAAAAATCTGTAAAAAGTAAAGTAACAGAAACTCTGGCGTTTCGTACTGTCATCGGGTCTTGTCACGCGGTCGAAGTCGTTTTGCCTTCCATTGATCAAGTAGTTGTGAAATTTGACAAAAAGAAATGTATAGTGAAAGTTTGAATTTTAAACATATAATTTTGTGTATCCAACTATATAATAACAAAAACAACGTGGGTGAAAATAAACGTTATTTGAAGAATTGTTAAACAAACAATAGTGATGAAGAATAGAATTGAGATAAAGATTTGTGAAAGAGGAATGGATCACGACGTGAATCATCATCAAGAGCATTGATTTATTCGTCGTTAACGTGGTATCCTGCATAAAAAGAGCCACAGCTGCATCCTTGCATCGCTCCATAAAAAGAACGTAAGGAACAAACGTACTATTGTGTAATACTATCATGTGACTTTGTACAAATCGCAAATTCTTGCTTTACAATTGTTTTCCATAGTTCACACACAAACAGTGAAAAGTTTATCATTCTATCTTTTAGTTTTAGTTCTTCTGTCAGAGATTTAGTTGTTCTTGCTAAACTTTTACGTTTTTGCCTAAAATAGAAATTATTTTCTATTTAATATTATTTCTCTTGTGCTTTAAGTTTTATAAACATATTTTATTATACTTTAAAAAGTAAAATATTGTGATTTTTCTTATATTTTATCGTGGATCTCTATCGTTTCGTGTCGGATAGAGTATTGTAATATTTACTCGGAAATATTAAAGCCCGCCGAATAGTATCTCACTGAGTAATCAGCATCTACTAAAGTAATCAATAATAATGGACTTTATCGGTATTTGTGCGATTTGATCGAAGCTGGTGTGCGAATTCACGATCGATGCGGCGAAGGCCGCGCAAGCGAGGTTGGCCACCACTGCGGGCATTCAGCGATTCAGGGTCTGTTGGGCCCTTCTACGATAATTACACGGTACGAGCTGCGAGTCGGCCCAGGAATATATGTTCGATCGGCCGGTTTTTGAATTATTTGAAAAGAGACAGACCCTGGTATAACCGCGATATTATGGTATCGCGATTCCTCCTCCTCGGACCTTCGATCCCTTTTCTTCTTTCTTCCTCTATTTTCTCTCATTTTAGAGAACCGCTCGTCTCTCTTTTCTTTTCTTCCTCCTCGCCCCTGTCTGGCCGAGCAGGTTAGAAAATCGCGAAATAAATCGCAAATAAATATGACTTATAGAGAAGAAACTACGACTATATATATATATATATATATATGTTTTACGCGGATTAAAAATTCCCTAATTTGTGTGCTATTGCATCGAGTCCGAGATGATAAATTTTAATGATAAACTTTGGTCAAAGTCTGCAAGAGCGAGCCGACCACAGTTTTGCGCAGATATGAGCAACATTCGACAATTTGATGGAGAGATGTAGTGAACAATAAGAACACTTGACCCAGTCATCGAGTTTGTATTGAGCAGATTAGATTAGATATAGCTCGATATTCCGATATCAGGTGAAAATAAAATTTTAATTATCTCGCTCTTTCCACTCTATAGTTTAATATATTTTGTATTGTTTACTACGCGAAAAAAGATAATGCGAGATTACGATCTACGGTTACGTGCCAGCGTAACAATGTCGGCATTATCACGATCGTTACCCAAACTTTCCATTTTTGCTATCATTCAGATTCACTTAAAGGCGTGATAATTTAATTTTTTTTTATGACAATATTCTATTCAGAAATTTCGAGATTATATTTTGTCACGCCACATAATGATATCACATTTATAAAAAGTTTATGCGCGCGTAGATACAACTTGTTCATTTTTTTTTTTTTTTTCATTATACACTGAGAAACTGAGTTCTTTCGATTTTCCCAAAAACAAAAAGAAAAATAAACAATAACCACATCGTGATCCCTTTGCCGATATACTCCGATATAATCCGAAACATAACGTATGTTTCTTCGGTTCGCAATTAGCTAATCTCCGATCTTGATCTTCGGAGAAGACCGAAATGCGATTTCGGACTGCGATCGACTTTAATTCCGCCATGCATTATTACATACCTCAGAAAAACAATAGCTGAGAAACAAACCTATACATCCGCTCGCGGTTGCGGATGTTATAATTTCGAATTGGCATCATTTTCTACTGCTGAAAGGAAGGCCGGTGCTCTCAGCTTTTCGAACGCGATACGAAGAAAGGTATAAAGGGATGATCGGTGGATGCCTAGTTATTTAGAGAATCTAAAATTTGTACGTGTGTGTGTGCGTGCATGAATTTACAGATAAAATAAGAACGTGCAATTATAATAAAACATTAGTTAATATTACAGTATTATAATTATGCTAACAACAAGTATTTTGGTATCACATTCAGATTTAATTTTCAATTATACACAAACAAATGATATGTTTTTTCAAACAATCTGTTAGTTGGACAATAGTTGGACAGAGCAAATTACAAAATTCTTACAAAGCAATGTATGTGTTCTTACTATTCATACAATGTTAATTAAATTATGTGGTCGTTTTTGTGCAAATTCTTCAAACGTGGGCGCGCTTATACTTTCATTGTGTCGCAAAAAAATTCTCAAGGAATAGACGCGTGCGCGCACATACGGATAATGAAAACGAAAGAAGGAACGTAATAAACGAGCAATAGAATGAGAGGGGAATGAGAAAAAGAGAAAGAGAGAGAGAGAGAAAAAAAGACGGAGAAAGAAAGAAAGAAGAATCCGCGAGAGGGAAGGGACAAGATCGGCATTGGCAAAAGGCATAGGCACTGGGGCGGCGGAGATCGCAACAAATGACTGTGTTTAAACTTGAACGTGACAAAATTTAAAAATCTCTGCCTGCGGCTCGCGAGGTGTGCGGAGTAAGGCCCGGCGTGCCTACAGGATCGCATCCATCCGCACAGGAGGGGTTGAGAAGGGGGAAAGCGGAAAGGGGACATCGGCCGGGGTAGCAGTGGATAAAAGTCCGTCTTGATCTCTCGCTCTCTCTCTCTCTCTCTCTGTCTCTTTTCTTTCCCGCTTGTGTTTCTGCGCGCTCGCGTTTTACTCCTCGCGCGTTTTCCTTTCGTCTCTTTCGCTCTCATTCCGGCGGGCGCACGCGTTTGCGCCGCGATACGAATTGTTTTGCTCTCGTTTACGCGAAATTGGCTGTAATTGCATGCGCGCGAGAGACGGGACGGAGAGGGACCGGTCCAAAGCGCATTTTACAAATGTCGAGGCGGTGTTTAAACTATCCTCCTCCATTTCTTGGCCCGTGTTCACGGTCGTGTTGCGCGAACAAACCTCCGGGAATATCTCGACCGTGTCGATGCATGGCTAATGCTCCGCTTGGGCGACAATACAAATCGCTCTCGCGCTATAATTACGAGCGGGACTCGCAAGGAATCAAGCGACATCATTTTTATCAACACCTTTTATCGACCTTAAAATTGATATATTAACCAATTTGTGCTTACACGAGTCGTATCTCGATGACATTTATAATAGCACAAAATCTGGTTTTATATCGCTTCCAAAAAAAAAAAAAAAAAATTGAATGTATCAAAGTTCATTGTTGTTTCTTTTTTCGCCAAACCGTTCGGTTTTCTCTTCGAACGTTTGCTTCTTAGCGTGAGCACGCAGCTGCCCGTCATACATGTATCGTGACAGATGATAACGATGATGACAACTATAATGATTGATGGCAATGACGAGGATAATGATAGTTGTAATTATCGCGCGTATAGTAATAGAAATCTTATAATTTTCTAAGTTTTCTAAGTCTGTTTTCTCTCTCTCTCTCTCTCTCTCTCTCTCTCTCTCTCTCTTTCTCTTTGCATAGTGTGTCGGAAAGAAATGAAAGAAACCGCCATTCTTGTAGTTTAATTTAATCATATATTGTCAATCATATATTTCATCAATTAAACTTTGCAATTAATCTCATTTGAGATATTATTCCCGATTATTATTTATATGTTTTTAAATATAAGCGATAATGCTTCTGTAGCGATATATGTGCTACTAATACGCTCGACGGTGATTAATTAATCTCCCCCTCCCGATCTGATAGCAATCGTCGTCGTCCTATCGCACGACGGTCTAGGGACAACGTTTCAGTGTTTCTAATCTTTATTTTCTTCCGCTTGTGGTTGGGTTACCATGATGAGATACGCAAAGCGGCAGAAATCTGGAACCAGTTTCCTCGAGTCGCGAGACATGCAACGCCGTTGAAGACTTACAACGGCAGAAACACATCCACCGACATACATAGTCGGAGGTTTGGAAGCCTCCGCGCCGACGAAATGCCACGGCCGGTCAATTAATCATATTTCGAAAATCATTCCGGCCGAGATCTGGCCGGAAAGATAGAGAGACTCGAGAGCGCCTCGAAACTCCAGAGTCATAGGGAGCCACTATACAGGCGCGGGGTGCTTGACCGAGCCACAAACTCTTTCTCTTCGACAAACGTTTTTTTTTTTTTTTTTTCTTTTTTCCGTCAATACATAGTGTTCCTACAGCGCGAAGGGAAGAAAAATTCGATTCGAACCCTTTCGTTAAAGTCAGCGGGCTATTGGGGCCGCGGTTGTAAAAGTCCTATCATCGTAACAAGAAATTTCTTTCGGAGAATGAGATGAGGTATACGAGCGGAAAGAAACCAAATGGAAGCGGAGAACATAGTTCTTCCGAGTTGTAAAAAGAAAAAAAAAACAATTTTGTAACATTCCTCGCGAATACTGATATATAAATAAGACTCTACGTTGTGCATCTTCGATATAAAGAGTGACTGCGAGATAATAAATTATCTCTATGATTATAGCAATTTAGACGCAACGCACAGCAGGGATATATTTGGATAGCCTCGAGACGTATTCCGCAAATCGAATGAAATGCATTACTTTCATCCCGGGGCGGACCGGACGCGAAACACGAGAAGATGATACGAGTAATAAGAGCGATCGGAAGAGAGAAGAAAAGGGGAGCGCATTGGGCAGAAGAAGTGCGGGAGGGGGGAGGGGGAGGAGGCACAGAAAGAAAGAGAGACTTTCTGTTGTGCGTGATGTATTAGTTTTAAGGCATATGGAGAGCCGACTCGGCCTCGTGGCCATTACAATGCGTCGAGCTCTCGAGTTCAAGATATCTCGAATCGGAGCGCGTTCGATTCATTTAAGAGATAACATCTTTCGTTCGAAATATGAATATTATATTATAAGCGTGGTTGAGAGAGAGAGAGAGAGAGAGAGAGAAAGGAAGGAGAAAGAGAGAGATGCTGGTTTCTCTTCTTTCCTCCCTCTCTCTCCCACATCCCTCGTCGTGTCCCCCCCATCCCTTTCCTATCTCTTCTTCGCGAGTCTTTATAAGTCTTTTGCTCCAGTCTGCCCCACTCGCTGCCTCTTCATCTTGCTTTTTCTTCCTTTTCATCTTTCACGCTGCCAAAGCGAATGCCTGCATTATGAGAGGAACTGGGCTCTCTCTCTCTCTCTCTCTCTCTCTCGCTGTTCCCTCCGAATCTAACGATCTTCGCAAACGGTCGAGTAATCGATCGACAGGAGAAAAGGGTGCAACAGAGGGGTCCGGTGTTTAACCCTCTCCCGTCTCTATACATGAGCACGCGGCTCTCTCTATCGCGAGAGATAAAACCACATCGACGTCTGTCAGTTTCTTTTTGCATCGATATTAGTTTTCTCTCTCTCTCTCTCTCTCTCTCTCTCAATGATCAATGGAAACGTATAGCAACGAATTAAGGAGCTCGCGAGCTAAATAAACGAACAAGCAATACAAGCGGTTTGCGAACGATATTCCATCGGCGAAGTTCAATAATAATAATCATAGAGAAAAATTTTGTTTCGACATCCGCCACTTGTCGGGCGGCGCTTGTCGGGCGGAATTACGACGGGGATGAACGTTGTGTGATATAACGCGAGGATAATGGATACAAGAGTTTGCGTGGCAGCGCGTATCGGTGCGCACGAAAAACCGTGAAAGCAAAGAAGCGCATCGCGCGCGCGCTCTCTCGAGGCGCAAAGCGCCTAGAGAGAGAATGCGCAAGATGTAGACGAGATAATAATAATAGACGATCGTGTATTACAAACTATAAACGTCAGACCCGAGTGCGTCACGTTATTTTATTTTATTTTCCGCGAGGAGGTCGCGCGCGTGTGCGAGAGCGCGCAGAAGAAGAAGAACAACTCACGGCTCACGGTCCTTTGACTTTATTTTAAACGTAATGACTTTACCGCAGGCCTTTAAACGACATTCTGATCGTGCGCGTATATATTCCTTCTTATTGTTGCAAGAAGAGGCAGAAGGCAAAAGTGCGGCGGAGAAAGAGAGAAAGAAGGGGAATGCGTTACGCCGTAACTTCAGCAGCGGAGTCGCCGATGAGCACACGGAGGGGGAGCTGAAAGTAGGCGGACGAGTTATTAGAATTTAGATTGAAAATTAGAGATTCTATATTTTCGAACTCTCCCGCGTCTTAGCGTGTCCGATGTGTGATCTTAACGTACGATCGCGCGTTGCATTCCTCAGTATTGCGTTCTAAATGTCACTGTGACGAATTTTTGCACGTTTTTGCACTTACATTGATATACGCTTTTTTTAATCAAGTAAAATAAACAATTTTGTTATATCAAAAGAGCAAAAGAAAGAGAGAGAGAGACAGAGAGAGAGAGATTGAGAGAAAATATATTTACTTAATTTAAAACAATTTTTCTCACCCAGTGTGTGTACTTTCCGATGGTTTACTCTTTTTCGCCATAAATTTTGCATAATTCTGTAAATTGCTAAAAATACAGACGCAAATGCGCCCGTATTAAGAAAGTTGATTTAATACTCGGTAATGACGGGGTAAGTCATATCTGAATTAAATATCAAGTGGTTTCCCGGTTACCACGGTAACATAACTTAAAAGAGTGTGTAAAACCAGGGAGAGAGGAAGGATATGGAAGGCCGTTCCCCATCCCGATAAATCTGCATTTATTTATTTATTATTAATGCGTTCCGCAGGGGCACACGATAATTACTTTCCTTTCACATCCTAGAAATATATGTTGCCCCGGGCAGCGATCGAAACTACCAACGCCCCCCCATCCCCCCACTCACTGCTCGTGATCTTTCCGCGCGAGACACAGTCCGAACACAGTCGGCATACGCGCCGTATAAATTGCTCTCGGGGTAAATTCTACGGTCGAGAAAATTTCGCTGGCCAAATCAAACACGGCCCGGTAATCATTGAGCTTTATGGTGGTACGCTCGATCGGGTTCTGCAGTTCTCGTGTACATTCTCTCCTTCTCTCTCTGTTTCTCTTTCTCTCTGGCTCTCTTTCCTCTTCTTCACGTCAGGCTATTAGTAGGAACGGAACCCTACGATCCTCTTGCGTAGTGTGGTTTTACGTGTCCACACAAAGCGCGATCGCGTACGAACGTGTGTTTCGATGGGACTATAAGCCCCAGAAACTTTCGTACGCATTATTTAACACACTCACGGGGACACTAACACGCGAGAGCGAGAAATGCGTGCGTATATATATACACGTGTGCACGATGGGGCCCCGTATTGTCCTCGCGCGCGCATCATGCGTTGGAGGGGAATAGAATGATGGAGGGAAACGGGACCGAAAAAGGGCCCTCTCTCGCTCCCTCTCCCCATTCCTCTCCCGCGCTGCCGCCGCGGCACTCGTTCATTTTTTACTTTCAAAAATCATGACGATGCTCATTTTTCTGACTCGTGAAGAATTCTTCAAACTGACGTGTAACCAAACGTAGCTCACGATTTTAGGTGGGCGGGAGAGTGCGCGGAGAGAAAGAGGGAACGCAACGGCCCTTCGGGGGCCGGAGGCTCGAAATCCTCCATCTATGAGCACGATTACGAGATGTTACTTTTCTCGTATCTTTTCAACGTCCCTCTTCGCCTTATTCCTCGAAATGTCGAGCTTTTGTGGAGTTTCTCCGGACGGTTCTGCTTCTATTCGATGCTTATAACGCGCGCGCGCTCGATCTTCTCTACGTCTTATTAAATTTATATTAATGAAGCTATTAGTTAAAACTGTCACAACAATTAGTTATGCATTATCTCGCAAAAGACCCGGGCGAAAGCGTTTCATTATAAACTCCGTTTTTGTTCTATTAACTCTCGCGTCTATATAGCTGAGATGGAAATCTTTGTGGAACAGATGACTTCTTCGGCATCTGGTAATCCTCCGGGCATTGCCGTAGTTATGATTATTCGGTCTTGTTCCTTTTGTTGCGTCTCTGTGTTGGAGTTGAGAGAGCGGCGCTTCAACGGCAGAGCCTATTGTCCGATTATTTGAATATCGAACGCGTACGCGGACGGATGGGAATCGATTCGTGGGGCCTAATGGGGATTACACGGCCAATCTGCCTTTGGGAAGACCCTGCTCTTCGTCTCTTTCTTTCTCTTTCTCTCTCTCTCTCTCTCTCTCTCTCTCTTTCGTCTCCTCCTTCTATCTCTCATATCTTCGTTGCAATGTATGGTTTCTCTGAATCCTTGCGAAACATCGCGTCTATCTGATGACGCGCGGATAAAAGTTAACGAGGTGTCTACGTAATTATCTGTTCTCACTGTAAATATTGTTAAAGAGCTGTGATTTAGACGATTTTTTTTTCTCAAACAGAAATATCGTACGGTTTCTTAACCGTAAAATTTAAATTGATGAAATGTAAAATAAAATGAGCTATAAAAAAAAAAAAAAGCTACGCGCAACTATTAACGACTACGAATGTATTTCTCTGCCAAAGAATATCGTAAAATATCCAGCGAAATTTTTCAAACGAAATGCGCCTCGCTCGACGTCGACAGCGAGCACGAAATATCACTCTAATGTGATTAATATAAATTCGCGAGTTAACCTTGTGGATTTCGGGCACGACGAGATTCCGTCCGTTCGCGAGTATGAGAAATCACCCTTCGCATTCTCTCCTTTAGAAAAAGCGAGCCTCGTCGAAGCCACCTGACCGTGATGAATCACTTACGTGTCCGGTCTCTGTCCGTGTGCCTCTTTCTCCCTAAGCACGTCCCCCTTTCCCTCGTGCGCGCACGATATTAAGCGGCGCTATATTTTGCGACGGAAACCGTCGCAAACCGCTCGCTCTCTCGCGTTTTAAAATGAAGTATCCTCTCTCGCCCAACGTTTCGCCGGCACGTTTCGAAGATTAATTATTCCGCGGAAATATGGCGGGCCCGACGAAACGCGGATCAGAGGCCGATAAATAAATAGAATGTGCGCAGTGAATGCCTCGTTATCGCGTTTAAACAATGCTCCTCTGGGATGATAAATAACCTGGAACAATGGCGGCCGCGCAGAAGTAGCTCGCAATTACGAGTCAATCAATGCATATTCATATTCGAACAAGCGTTCCTGGAATAGAAAAAGTTCGCGCTGCTTCTCGTCGTTTTCTTCGTCTTCTGCATTCTCTCTCGTACTCGCCCTGTTCGTGCCGCCGAGTCTGCGCTGCCCACGCACACTCGCGTACCACACTCGCGGGGGAAACGTATGGTGGAAGAAAGGGGAGAAGAAGGAGGGCCAGTCGGTGGCCTCCTCCGGGAAGAAGGAAGAGAGGAAGAAGGCGAAAGAGAAGAAGAAAGAAGGGGGATGGTAGAATCGAAAGGATCGAGAATCGACGAGCAATTCGAGAAACGCAGCGGAAAGATTCCATAACGTCTCACAAAGAGAGCAAGCCATCGGGAGAAATTAATAAGCGGTCGCCACCGCCGCCGCAGCGCTACGAAGGCGAAGGGGAAAAGACAGACGTGGAAGAGAAACGAACGAACTCGGACGTTGAGAACGGGGAGGAGGCGAAAGCGAGAGAAAACAAGCTCCGCGGCGACTTGTGTAATTGAAATTCCGAGTGTTCGCTCTATTTTATGGAGTACTTTGACTAACGTCCCCGACGAGAATTTGCTCTCTCTCTCTCTCCCTCGCGCGATTTTTTTCGAAATTTGTTTCGCATGAATATGCAGTAACACGAGCAGCGAACGACACTCAAATGTTGCTCGTAGAATTGTTTTCTTCCTTTTGAAATGTGGTGTAACGTGGCGCGCGTTGCCTCGAGAGATAAAAAAGTAACGGGGAGAGAGCGACGACTCGCGTCGATAAGCCTGTCAATCGTCGTATTTGGAATTTAAGTGGACGAGTATATCGGAGACGAGCGCGCGCGGGATGTGGCGAGAGAGAGAGAGAGAGAGAGAGAGAGAGAGAGAGAGATCTGGAGACCGAAGGGGGTGCCAAGATGGAAGCGAGAGATCCATCGGGACGGCCGAGCAAAGAGTCCGAGGCCTGCGGGGTCCGAGGCATCCTTTAAAATTGGAATAATAATGTTCTTTCATCTCTCTGAACTCGAAACGATGACTCGACGGCTTTCAATATTGTGGGAACAAAAATCGGTTAGGAAGACGTCGGCCGGTTTCTCCTCCCTATTCGTCTTCTTCTTCTTCTTCTACTTCTTCTTCTTCTTCTTCTTCATCCTCGCCTCACCTCTCGACGAAGCGACAAGATAGAGTAGGAAGAATCTCATCGCGCGCAAAGGACGACGTCGCGCGAAGACCGCGTCAAAGCTGAAAGATAACCGGATAAAAGTCGCTTTTGTTCGAGTTTACAAAGATCGGTTACAATCGCTGCTATATGTTGCGCGAGACGAGGATGAAGCGAAAAAAAAAAAAGAAAAGAAAAAGAAAAAGAAAACAACACACACTCCGCATGGTTGAATAAACCAAGATTCTTCAGACGAGTAGTGAACCTGAACTGCATATCTGAAACTGGACCTCCGAGAACTGAGTCCGAATCGAGCTGTTTATTTTGAAAGCGGTGCAAGTCCAGTTTTGAAACATTCGAAATCTCAATAGGCCCTAAATAGAATAGAAATAGCGTTCGATTTTTCTTCACCGATTCGATTTCATTCGACTCTCGAGAATTTATGTTCTTTAGTACGTGTCCTAAAACAACTCTGGAAAACGCGTTGTCACGCGTTAAAACAACTCGAGTAAAAAAAAAAAAAGCCGAGATAATCTGAATTACAGGATCTGATTTAAGCTTTAATGCGCTGAATTACGATGACGTTCCGATAACTCGCGATATGATGGATTATAATAAAGACAAACTTGTACGATTCATTAATGACTCGTCTCTCTCGCTCAGCAGCACATAATAGTAATTATTACACCGGTGAGCACGGGACACAAAAACAAAACGCGTTAGAGTCTTGGATTGGCGGTGGAAAGACGCGATTTATAATTAATAGTATAGTGTAGCTGTGAGCGTGTGTGATGCGTGAGTGACAGAGAGATAGAGAGAGAGAGAGAGAGAGAGAGAGAAAGAGAGAATGAGAGATAGAGAGGCACGAGAGGCCGCGGGAGGGCACCGGTTAAGGGGAGAAGAGCGGAGGAAAAAAATGTACGCGAGTCATCCTACGGAGCATTAGATTGAGCTTGATTACGAGTAATTATTCCTGCGCTTCGGTTTCGTACGTCCTTATAACGTCTTGTAACGAGGCCGGCGATCTTTGATCATTGCCACGGGAGATGCGTATCGTCGGTACGCAATGTATGTACGTGCCAGCCTTTTAAAAGATCGATCATCGGTTCCGCGCGTTCCCTTCTGATCTTCACTCCTTTTGGGAAAGGTCACAATCGATCGCACGCGCAATCGATCCACGCGGAGATGTCTCGATACGGACCGCCTCTCTTTCTCGCCTCCTTTCTTTTTCGCGATCGAGATCACCGCGCGACCACGAGATCGAATCGAGTGCCGATCGTCCGTTGATCGAATCGCGAACGGCAGGCTCTCTTTTCGCGACTGACATTTATACCTGATACATATACCTGATGGCACGAACGAATCTGCAAGAAGTGAGGATTGCGGAAAAAAGACCGGTGATTCGCCTTCGATGGTTTCGACATTCCCCTCCCTCTCCTGCCCCTCCTCCCTCCGCCACCCCTTGCCTCTTTGGTCCGGCTTCTTCGTTCGCATATCCCGGGGCGACGCGCGATGAATAACGAACTTCTTTTCCACGCCTCCGAAATACTGGTGATTAGCTATGAAATATCGATTTTCAAATACAAAAAAATTGCCAGGGTTACACGTCTTCAGCGGCAGAAATGGAGCGCGAGGCAGAAATGTGCTCGATGTGCGCACGTCAGGCGACGAAACACATCCCGACTCGCGTATTAATTATATATCGTGCGTGTAAATGGTAGTTATCAAAAAGTACCGTAATGAGAAGCGCGATCGCTGTCGGCGTACGCTGATATATTTCACTGCGCCGTTCATGGATAACTTAATGCGCGATGTTTGCGTCATTCAGTATGAGTTCTTATACAGTTCTTAAGTGTTGGCAAAACTATTGCGTATTCACACGTGACATATGTTGCTTTTTGACCGTAAAAACAAAATTCAATAAGTTTCTGTATTTAATTACAAATCGCACGTTAATTAAATACAGAAATTTATTTAATTCATTTTTGAATAAATATAAAAAAATATTTGATTAACTCACGTTAATTAAATACAGAAATACAAGTACATATTTATATAATAATTAAAATTACTGATAGAGTTTTATAATTCAAAAAATTAAGAAGAAAAGAAAAGAAAATTGTGAAAAATTCAAACATCAGACTGTGGAAGAACCATTTAACCTCTTCGGGAACAAGAACACAAGATAAATCGCTATTATTCTAAATAGCCAGCTCTTCTTCCAATGTTAAATGGCCTCGCCAGCAATCGACTCTAGTCGAAGAGCGGAGAGATCTCGAAACGCGATCCGCTGACGGGAGTCGGGCGGTCAGCCGGCGAAAAACGACGCGGTGAGAAACCGATTTGAGAACCAGTCGCGAACAATTAAACGTCGCGAAAGGAGCAAAACGGGAGTAAAGAACACGGAGGAGGAAGAGGAAGAGAAGGAGTAGAAGGCGGGTGGAGAACAACCGGGGGAGAAGCAAGGGAGGAAGAAGACGACGAGAACGCGCGGAGTCGTGAGCGAAAAAGGGGAAGAGAGAACGAAGTCGAAGGGCGGCCGGTCGAAAGTCCGGGAGGGAGAAAAAAAGGATGAAAATCGCGGTTGTAAAATCCACGCGGGTTGCACCAAACGCAATTAAACGCTAAACCCGAATCCCCATAGGAGCCCGGGACGGCGTATATAGGTGGAGAACTTGAAGAAGGGAACGGGAGGAGGACAGAGGGAAGAAAACTGGATGAGAAAGCAGGAAGGACGAAAACGGAGAAGAAGGAAGGAAGCGAGACGGAACTAGAAGAGAAAGAAAGAAAGAAAGAGAGAGAGAGAGAGAGAGAGAGAGAGAGAGAGGGAATCTGGCCCTCTCCCGACGACTGCTTTCGGTTTGGCCAGCCTTGCCAGCCCTTAGGGCTCCAGACGGAACGCTTTTAAAATTTATTGACAATCATAAATTTCGAAAATAAAACCTTATATTCCCGCGTGCGCTCGCGTGCTCGCCGGTGCGCACACCACCGCGAATCCCACACGCACGCGGTCCCGTTCGCATAGGTGTGCTGGGTTTGCGACTCTCGCGGAGGCTGCATACATGGCTGCAGAAAAGGTTTCGCAGACGCGAACGGCCTCTTTGCTCTCTTTCCTCGTCTCTCCGCGGCTCGCCGTGGCTCTCCGCGGCTCACCACCGTCGGGTAGCAGTCTGGAATCGTTTTCTCTTCAGTTGCTCGTTTTGCGGGGTGCTCGAAACAAAAGAATTCGTTACGAATTTGCCTCCCCCCGAGTCTCTCTTTCTCTCTCTCTCTCTCTCTCTCTCCACGTATTCTTTCTCTCCCGGACTCTCGACTGCCGGCTGCGGACTCGCGCGCCGCAATTCCGCACGCGCTTCGCGCATTTTTGTTACAGAGTGACACGCTAAAAAATTAATCGAAGTTACATAGTCAAATCTTGTTGACGATCATAATTGACTGTACGAAAACACGTGACACAAAGTTTTTTTGCAACAACATTTTTTATCGTTCTCTCTCAAATTTCATGTGACTACAGATTTATTTCTTATCGATACTTTAATCGATTCGAAATTATCTCTCTGACATTGATTTCGATTTTCTATCTGCTGTTTATTTTGCCCGCCAACTTATTTAGTTTCAATCGCGCGCAACACATTCGAGTAAGTGTCTTCACTTCATTCGAATACGTTGTCGCGTCGGTGCGGAATGCGATATGATTTCTGCGTCTGCGATGAGTAGATACGAAATGACGTTCGCGTGGCGTGTAGAGAGAACTGCGGGTCTGGGGTCCGTCGATCGCGTCGTATCGATACTCGTCGTTGACGCGCCGTTCGTTCAACATATTGACAAAGATCGTGCGCGGTTCTCGGTGTTTGAGAATCGTCTCGAATTGTTAACTCGCGGTATGTGTCCGTTCTATACGCGTCGGCTAGATTTTTAAACAAATCGAATTCCAAACCCGGCGCGTTTATAAACACCGACGATTCTCCTCGCGAGCAAGAAGGTCGCGAGGCGAGAAGCGCGGAGAAGACGAGACGCGGCGAGACGCGGCGAGGAGACAGCTCCGAAGATTGACGGAGGATGTGAAGGGAATACGCGGAGGTTTATTATGCCAGCAAGCAAATTACGATCGAAATGACTCGCGCAGCCAAGCGAAGTGACTAATTGATTAGGTCCGTCGACGATATGCACGCGCGCGCGCTCGACGACGGTCGCGTCGATCGAAACTGGTTCTGGTTTCTTTCTTTGTGTACTTCAGAAATGAGATTATACTTTCGGACGGTAGTTATTGTGTCGTATCGCGAATTACGACGACGATAATGCCGGAGGAAACGCCGAGGCTTGGGATCAAGGCCGTAGCCATGAAAACAACAAGGAAAATGAGCGGTTGTTGCCGATCGCTTATAGATCTCTGTCTGATGCTCGCGAAAACTACTTGCGTTCGGTAGAGAATAAGTCATCGAGAAAAGAGATGTTTTTGTGTAAAATCAAAATTATCAGTTTCAGAGTTTCTATCGCAATTCGAACTCTCGAAACATATTTCTTAATAGTAAAAAACTTTGTAACTCTCTCTTGTAAATATTATATTATTCTAGCATTGTTACTTGAAAAAACATTTGATTGTCCCTTTATCTTTTTTTTGTCCTCGCTCGATGGTCGCGATATGCAATTTCTGGTACTGTCAGGAATTACATTAATGCACGAAAGATCTTAGAGTTGGTAAAGAGGGACGAAGGCGATGGTACGAAAAGAGGGGGCGAATTCATCATCGGTCCAAGTCAGGAATTATAACGGAGCGATTCATCACGAGAGGCCACCGATCCGTCATGCCGATCTACGCGTGCGAGGCGGTTTTTGAATATCCTGCGCGAACGTATATCTGTATATCTCTCGGTTTAACCCGTGTAATATTCAGAGGGGGGGGGTTTTCAGTCGCGGCCTTGAGCGGTCTCTGAACGTAAGTCACGAGAATCGTCGCCGGATACGTATCCTGAAACGAGAATCCGCTTCCTTTGTGAAACGCGAGATGTCTATCGTTTCACGAATTTTTTAATCGCATATTCCAGTCGAATTTCGAATTTATATGCTCGGCTTGTTTTGAGAAAAATTCGCACGTACGCGAAACCTTGTGACGCAAAAGTTACAATATGTGGAGATATTTTTTTATTACATACACACATGTACGAGAATTCTGATACAATTTTAGTGCAGAGTTCACGAATAACACCGAGGTGTTCGTAAAAAACTTCGCGCGCGTGAGTAATTAAATTTTGAAAATAATTTCTAATTAAATTTTGAAAACATACGGTTATTACGGATATTAAAGAACTTGATTAAATTTCACTTACGCGAGATGGAACAGGGTTGGAACGCGCATGACAGTATACAAATTAAATCATTACGATCATCGAGGCGTTGCGGCGGGCCGCGCCGCGATAAAGAGTAAATAACGTTAAATATATTTCAAACGCGCGTACCGAGATAATTGCTCAAACCCGACCATGGCTGCGCGCGATCGACTTTCAGCCGTAAAAAGTCGAATGATATTAATCGCGCCCTCTTCGTCGAATCATCGTCGATTTTCTTGTTTCTCCGCACACCACGGCGACCGATTAAAACGGACGACGACGTTATCCATCGCGAAGGAGAAGCCCCACACACACACACACACACGCAGCGCGCGTGTTTCGCGTCCCGTACCAGGAAACGGAAGTGACGTCATGCACGTTTATTGGAAGTGTTTATTTGCCCGGCGTATAACCGAGATCTGTCGTATTCTATGAACGACTCGCGCTGAAATCTCGCCGGTCGATCTATCGATGAATATATGCCGCTCTTTTAAACGTCCTAACGTGCTGTGTTATTCTCTCGCATTTCAAACACAGAGATTGTCATTACGATCAAAAGGAAATACGATATTACATATATATATATATATTGAATGAGCCCTTTTAGAATTTGCTTTACTTTCGATAATCAAACGTAGATGTCTGGAATTAACGAAAAAGCAAGACAGTCGAATCGAAAGATACGTATCTCTATTGTACGGTATCGCCATATAATCGTATTTTTTTTTTTTTTTTTTTAATATAAGATATTTAAAATATCTTTATTGTGTCGTAAAAAATGCGCGGTATCCAATACCATTTACAATTTAACAAATGTATCATACTTTATCGAATAAGATATCTGTTCCTACACGTGTACATACGTGTCATTCGCCTGTTGAATACACACACTTTGCAAAGAGTCGAGTGACATTTCGAACTAACGGAGATCCGTTCACGGAACGTACGTGCTTTTCTGGACAGTAGTAGGCGAGTAGACCAGCATGAAAAAGAGCCCGCGCTGTCACGGTGTTGTAACAGTTTTGCAAAACTTTCGAAAGTTACGTGTCACTATATACGTATTATATGTATATTCGTAAATACTCGTTGAGGAGCTCTTTCCTGGTATATTTCTTTCGATAAGCATCGAATTGTTAACTGGTCTATTATCGCGATTTACTAATAGCGTGTCACATTGTAGCAATAACACGAATGCCGAAGTGTTTTTTTTTTTTTTTTTTTTT
>QVNW01001730.1:0-14917 GCA_014825475.1 Pseudomyrmex flavicornis
ATATCTATAGTAGATATAATTACATTATATCTATAGTAGATATAATTTACATAATACATACAGAATACATAATAAAATTATATCTACTAATTTTATTATGTAGAATAGAGTGATACGATATTGTACATTATCACTCACTTCTAATATTGAAAAAAAAAAAAAAAAGATAACAAGTTAACATATAATACCGTATAAAATACTTGAAAAAAAGTAAAAGACACTTGAGGATGATGCTGTAAAACGTTTGCATCCTCGTGGAATATACTTCCTAATTCTTTCAATCAAAACAAAGTGATTGCAAGAAAATGGAAAATACGGTAATTAAGCATTAATCTGCACAAAATGTTTGCAATATCCAACAGCGATATCTTCCTGAAATAAAATTATAACGAAGATAGTTGATGAATATTCCCGTCTATAGGATTCTTCAAGTTCGATATTCAAGTCTCATCGCTATTCACGTCTGCTCATATTATCTTGAATTACTTGTTCGTGTAAACTGTAAATCTATAAGGAAATCTTTTTTTTTTTTTATTTTGTATACTCCGACACTTAGTCAGTGAGCGTATGTTTCTTATGGCAATTCTAGTCAATTAAAAAAGTGCAAACAAAGGCAGTGGCGATTATGAGTTCAGGCCTTGACGCTTCTCTTCTTCAAGCATCGCATCAAGTTCATCTGTGAGATTGGCAAGCATATTTCCAATATCGTTCAAAACATCCGCAGGTTCGCTACCACTGGAATGATGATTAACTACTTGACCGATATTGCTGCTGTTCGGTCCGCTCGGTATATATTCTTGTGCTCGGCCAGCTCTTTGCTTTATCGTACCAGCGTTCTCATTGGCAAATGGCAGCGAGTCTGATTCTGTACTGGAACTCGACTGTGAAACAAAATATGTTAGACAGTCTTTATAACTGCAATCAAGTACAAAATTAACCGTTTTCGAGATTTAACCTTACCTTAAAGCTAGCATCCGATCCGTTGCGATGCTGTAGAGCGAGAGAGGCAATTAGCTCGTGTTCCTCATTGACATTAACACTGACGCTACCCCATGAGCGCGACATTGAAGAAGGCGGTCGATTAAGTTGCGGAGGTGTGGAAGGCGCCGGAGTAGGCGCCGGCGGAGGTGGCGATGGATGATGAAGCAAATGATGATGATGATGAATATGATGATCGTCGCACGTAGCAGTTGGCACTGGCCCGCTACAGTCGATCACGACTTCGCCGACAGCTGAACTGTTAATTCCTACTACGGAAGAACTAGTTGCATCTCTGGAACTCTGCCGTCTCGGTGGCGATGGAGGACATCGTTTCGGAAGATGTGGACTACTCTCATGTCCGTAGGTTAATTGATATTTGTTATCGAAGTCTCTTGGCAAGGATTTGTATTGCCCAGGTGTCGCGGTGACCTAACAATCATATATTAAACAAGCTATTGAAAAACCATTCTTGAATAAACTCAGCTGTCAAATAAAAGAAATCTGTTGTCTGTCTCACATCTAATATACACAAGCATTGTGTGAAGCAATAAAATTAATTACTATACCTTAGCTATAGGCCGCGGACGAACGAGGCAATGTCTTGGTCGTGGAAGAGTACCGCCACCGGCATCTACAGCAGAAGCATCATTCGTGGGTGTAAGATCACCATCTTCAAAACTGCGTGGACGCCAATCGAGAGGTTGCGGATGCGATGTTGGAGCCGGTGACGGAGGATAACCGAGAGGCGCATCCTCTAAGCTCTCCAATGATTTTCCTCGAGAACTAGAACGACCGACTGTATTGTAGTCAGCTGGAAGTGCGGCGTACATACTTCTCCAAGTAGCACCAGAAGTATCTCTTTGAAAAGATCTGAGTACAGGCGAAGAACAATCCTCGTCGGGCGATGGCAAATCAGGTCCACCTCGTTGAATAACAACATCCTGTAAGTTAATTATATATCGATAATATATCGTCATACATTTGAATTGTTTTTTATTTTCATGTGTATTTTCATTAGCAATATATCAGGAAATTATACTATTTAGAAAATGAAATTAAACTGACAGAAAAATAGGTGTATGTATATTACCTGCGTATGTCCAGGATGTGGCGGCAAACGTGCAAGATCAAGCGGTTGTATACGCTTGCCAGCACGAATATCTTTCACTCTTTTTATTGCCAATAATAATTTCTTTTGATGTCCTAGGCGTACAATACCAATATCTTCCAGATCCTCCCAAGTAAGAGTCGTTACATCCTCGACAGAACGCATACCCTGTTGATGAAGAGCGCCGAGATATTCCTCGAGCCTAAGAAGCCTCAGCCATTCTTCCAGTGATCCGGGCACATGTTCAGGTAACCCGTCGCCTATATTTAAGTTGTCTATCTCTGCCTTTAATCGTTTTCTGTGATTGGGTTTTTTAATACCTGTAATATAATGTGTAAGATAGTGTATAATTTTTTATAAAATATTTCTTACTTTACTCGGCAATAATGACTCGTTGACTGGACGAAGTGGTGTTATCATATATAATATGTGTCTGTGTGTGTATGAGAGATCTTACTCGACTTACCTATAGCCGTGAGATCTTCCGGTGTCATGCGCGTTATAGTAGCAAGGTCATAACCCGCGGAAGCAAACAAGGGAAAGTACTCTTCAAATTGGAGCTCGGTTAACCAAGCGTGAACGACGTCAAGATCTGTTGGTCGGTCAGGATGACTTCCGAGGGAACTAATGGAGCATCTCGGAGATGAAGCAAGAGCACCAGGTCCTCGTGGACCTAAGTGATATCCAGATGCTCTTCCGGAATCTAGCGATGCTGTAGAATGTCTAGAACCGGAACCTGATCCCGAACTACCCGGACTATCTCTGCCTGGACTTTGAGTCATGTCAATACCTAAGAAAATCACGTAAAACGTCACACATCTACCAAATTTATTTTTAATGTTTTTAAATTAACGTAATTCTTCACTGACCACGTAATTACTGTCTTAGTTTACTTTTAGTTTACTTTTTTTGTAGTTAAAAATTGTTCTTTTATTTACGAATTCTTAGATATTATGTGTGTTGTGATTCTCGAAAATATTACTGTAGAAAACAATTACGTGAGAAGAAGATAAAAAACAATATAAAAGAAAACAATTTTATAAAGGAGAGTGCGCAGAAAAATTTTATTTTAAATTTGTTTCGAGTACGTTAGTGTTGTTCGTTGATGTTCGGTGATTAAAATTGTTTCTGTATTTTCCGCGATAAAAACTCATTTAATATATCTCACGATATGTTTAACTCGCACCTTGATCCTCGGCATGGGCGTACTTGCCGACAACGGGTGGAAAGGCAAAGCCAGGATGGGTAAAAATAGGTCCCGGACTTTTTCCAGATGGTATCCCATAGGAACCATCGTCCGTCGTACCTCCGGGTCCACTTCCAGAGAGGAAACAGCTATCCTCGCTGCTAGCATATCCAGCTGAGCCAAAAGAAGAACCAGAGTGTCGAAACACGTCCGGTACAGCCGGCGGTGCTACTTTCTTTGCTTGGGTCACGGCTTTGGATGGCCGGCTCATACCGCCAACTGTAACATAAATGCAACATAATGCAACAAAATGCAACATAAACTTCCACATTAAATAAATTTTATTATAGTTTGCACTCATAATAAATAGCAACAAATCGCTCGCACTAAACTAGAAACATTGTAAGTTTTGATTTGAGGAGAGAAGGGAAAAGAGAGACAAAGAAAACCTGAAAAGAGAGAAAAAGAGGAAAGAAAGAAGACTAAAATAGATATGTTATTCGTTGCGTTTTTTTCTTTCGAGAAAAAAATCCTCACATACTTAGCATATGACGTTTGGCTGCTTATCTTTAAGTACGTGCGTCGAAGATAAATCGAGAATAGATAAATACATACAAAAGATGTGTCTAACAGCAAAAATATTAGAAAGTATATTGTAAAACACTTGCTTTTTTAAATAATTTCATAAAATCACAGATTTATTTTTGATCACGCGCGACAATAAAACATAACAAGTTTATTGTTTGTAATTTTTTCTTCTCTAAAATTAAATTTTTACTCGGCTTTAATTAAAAACAGAAAAAACACTTTCTAAGAACAACTTGAGAGAATATCTTGCTATATTTTCTCTCTTATCGAGTTCTTTCGCGATGCGCATTGGGGCACGTGCCAGAACGCTGACCACGAAAGTGTCGCAGTTTACAATGCGCTTACTGTGTTAAGGCTACATTCGGCGACGGACAGACACGCGCGCGCGTATATTGAATTAAATGTTGAAAGTAGCAAAATGTTTCGTAGACTGATGACGTTAATTTAACGTTTAAATGTTCATAAAACGTACTGTCACTCAACATTCTCTACGACGTGACATGCATTAAAGAAACATTTAAATTTATATGAGTTTATCTTCAAAAAAAAACTCCAATTTCTTATTTATATATATATATATATATAATTAAAAAAATTATATATATTTAAAAATATATATATATATATTAAAAATATATATTTAATATGTAATATATACTTGATATAATTATATGTATTTTATATAATTATGAGAGAAAGATATTTTGATAGAGCACGTTGTGAGCAGCACACAACGTTAACTTTATCATTTACAATGAAAAGAAGATTTTTCATTTTTTTTCTTCATTAGAACTTCCTGTACAAATGTGCAATTTTACGCACACTTACGCTGTAAGAGATTTTTCCAACTGCCATAAATCGTCTTGATGCACTTGCTCAAAGGCGTGCTCGGCAGCGTTGTTATGCGTGAATACAAATTGCCTTCGGAGCAACTTCTAAAAAGACTCTGCTTAATAGCTTGCGCGTCAACAGCAGTCGTTTCTTGCGGGCGCAATTCTCTTATCGGATATTTGATACATTCGCGAGGAAGCCAGGCTTCCACGGCGGGATCGCGGAAACTCATGTAGGTGGACGATTTCTTCGAGGACTTTTGCAGAAATCGCTTTCCAGGCGGCAAAGGCGGGGGACCCAGACAATTCGTCACAGCAATAATCGCCATTTACACTGTATATTATAAATTTACAAAAAGGAGATACAACTTGTTACAGACTCGTGAAAAAATATTCGACCATTTAAAATTTAGTTGGACAAAACGCTTAGAAAACTCAGTGGTCACACTTATGTGGAATGAAAAACTTTAAACACAGACACACACTGGTGGAATTAAAACACTTTTTTTTTGTTTAAAGATACCGAGCAACGTCGAAAGAGAGAGATTTAAGATGACGTGAGAGACGGCAAGATTATATATTTGTTAAATTCGATGAATTCAACACTATCTCGTCGACAATATTGCAGAAGAAAAGCACAATTGACAGACACGACTGTCACGGAAAGTATATGGCTTATAGGTAGACGCAAGCGCAGTTAGTAGTGGCTAATGCAAAGGGGCGAGGTCGAAGGTGGGTGAACGGGTTCTCCAAGCCGGCGTGGGCCGTCGCGTAGGTAGTTTTTCAAAAGCGCACCATGTGAATCAACTCGACATATGGAAATATTAAGAGAACGAGGAGGAAGGACGCAGAGGGAACAAAATTATCGCGTTTTTTATTCATCAAATCTACGATCTATCAACTGGCAAGTTTTTTGTTATTTTACAAAACTTTTCTCCTGACTGTTTGACATATATCGGTGCGATATATAAAAAGAGAATAAAGTCATATTACGTTAATGGTTTAGTTTTTTTTAGTACGATGTTATGTATGTCACACACACACATACACACAACACACACACATTTATCTACATCATGCACTAAAATGCTCGAACTCGAGCAAATATCGAACAGCATATGAACGTTATAATCAAGCAAATAACAAACTAGCAAACAGATGTAGTAATACACGCAGAGATCTAACTTTCAAAAGAAACAAGATGTAAGGAAAAAATTTGAATTGTTAGCATACCATCTGTCTGGTGGTGGAAAAAATCTTTCCTCTCTTAAGAACGAAAAGAAGAAGAATAGAAAGCGTATCATCTCGAAAGTAATCGTAGGATTTTTGTGTCGCGATCTGTTGTTGCATTATGCTGTGCTGTCTTCCTTTTAAGTCTCGCTCACCCGTTTCTATATCGCGCTGCAAACGAGCTCTCGTTCGTTTTCCACTTTTGACTCTTTCACATTCTCTCTTTTTCTATTTTATCTAACTTGTAAATACTTCGCCATCAAGTGTGTGCTAAATTAGTGCGATAATTTTTTTGTATATTATTATCTCTATCTGTTAATAGCATAAATCGACATTATTATAATTGTTTTCTTCGTTTAAAACTGGCAGCTGTTTTTGTTATCACGTACAACTACTATTGTATAAAATTTCAGATATTTATATCGGTTCTGAAGCATTATCTCAGTTCTGATAAGTGATAGCAAGTTGAATAAAAAAAACCATTAATTTTTACATATTTTAGACTAAAGTTTTTATATTTAAGTCTCTTCTTTTGTACTAAATAATTTTGTAATACATCACAATATGAAAAAAACCATTGTTTTGATTTTTACAAATAAAAGAAATATACTATTGCGTTGAAATTTTTTGGAGCACGTTTAAAATTATATAAGTTTTATTTAAAAAAAAGATTTGTAGCTGTTAGATTTTCCTCTATTTTGTTCAAAGAATAGATAAAATACTGTATGTATATTTTACATTTTTCACTGATTTTGATGGATATAATATCTAATAATGGATCTAATACAAATTTCAGATTTCAGACACGTCTTTTAATTTGCAATGACAATTATTTGCAGAAAAAATGTTAACTAGAGGTTCTTTGGGCTTGCGGAAAATTGCGGGTAAAATAGAAATGCGATTTATATTTCATATTTGGCAGTTTGTTGTAACACATATCTTTAACTAAATATTTAAAGTATTTAAAATTTTTTTATATAAAAAATATTAATATTTATGCGAGATACGCGTGTCTCTGTTTACGATTCTGCCACACATTTTGATTTGACCCGCGCATTCTCGCTCACGTGCGCGCACATACACACACACACATAATTAATTCACCATCGATGAAAACCACCAGTCTGGCGGTAAATTTTACCACTTTTGCCAAATTTAAATAGTGTAACATCACAAAAAATATATGTAGGACTTTATTGAGTTAAAAGAAAAGAAAAAAAGAAAAAAAGAAAAAAAAAGGCCCGGAAAGCCGGAGATTCCAGATTCAACTTCTGGCTGAGGAGTTTTTTTCGCAATATTTTAAAATTAGTTAAGGAGGTATTCGGGGTCTGTCATACATGAGATGCAAGAATAGTATTCTATGAATTTAATTGAAATCTTAATTCAAAAATTTACGTGTAAATTTACATGTGAATATATATATGTTACACACACACACACACACACACACACACACACACACACACACACACACCGTGCGAACGGCTCATATGATCTTACATTTATTTCGTAGTTTAGAAACTCTCGCGAGCCTTAGAGTCTTTATTTAAAAAAAAAAATTACTACTATGTAAAAGATATATGCAGGAAGAACAGTTTCAGGAATGATGAATATCTAAAGCCAAGAATACAAGTTAAAAAGCAATGTAAACATCAGAAACATTATTTCCGAAACTCGCTTATGTGAATGGTCAATTCGCTTGCTTTGCTCAAGTCTTACAGTTTTAATTTTTTTTTTTTTACAAGTGTCTCCGGTTTCTAAGAACGAAGGAAATAAAAACAGATAAAAATATGCAGTAACCTGGCCCGATGCAATTTGCATAATGCATCGGGGTGGACGATCGCCGAAGTGGATCCTCGTCAAGGACGGGCAGAAACGGGTTGCCTCGCTCTGCAATTATGATCGATAACTCTCGATCGTTTTATTGTACGGATTTCTACTTTTTATTTTGTTTCGTATCCGGGGTTTGTTTGGACAACACGAAAAAAAAAAAAAATACTATTACTGTTGTTGAAGTGATGTCTCCAATTTATATGTGCATTTATATGTGCATTCCGATTTCAAACTAAACTTTTTACCTTAAAGTTAATTTTTTGTATTTATATCAAGTGCCATAATTTTTTATGCGTTAAACTAAAACCGACATTATTGTTACAACTTGCATCTGTAAACAAATATCAACATTTTCTAGTGCAAAATCTTGCTTTGTGATCTATTTTTTTTATTGTTATGTAAAACATTAATGATAAGACATGTGAAATCTATTTTATCGTTCTTGATAAACGAAAATTTGTGTTGTTACGACTCAAACACACAACTCTCTTTACGCACGACAAGATAACACTGAAAGCCAAATCGATAATCAAATGACACGATACGTAATTATGAATCGGAATATTATCGATTAAATTCACTGTGCGGAAAAGTATGTCAACAGAAATATCGTCATATTTATATAAAAAAGAAAAAAACACAAAGTGCAACAATCGCATTACGTGTGTGTATGTATACTCTTAAAGCAAATTTGTTAGTCTGTGTATAAAAGAAAAATGTAACATTGTTTAAATCTAACAAGCATGTCGACAGGAATGTTGTGAACAGTTTCGTTCGACAGCACGAAACTCGAAAACGCGCGATTAGCGAACGAAGAGTTTAACGCAGTTTTATTTGTTCCGTATGAGATAAGTTTTCACGAATCGAGCACGTGTGAACCGTGTCAGCATATATAAAAAATGTCTTTATCAAGTACGCCTGAAATTTCATATATGTATATTAGATTCAAATGAAACAGAACTTTGTATATAATAATTGAAACAAGAAACAATAGTGTACTCTTAAAAGGCAACAAGCTGTTATAAAATCAAAGAAACAAATACAAAAATTACTAAACCTAAATAATAACAAAGAAAATAATACATGCAAGCAAGCAAGAAGTAATGTATAAAAACAATAATATAATAAAAGAGAATACACAAATACAATTAATACCTAATATTGAATTGGTAGAGCATCAAACACTCTTGATTCAGCTAATTATAAAATTCATATAAAATAACATGTACATTTGAAATGCGATAAAAAGAAAAATTTGTTATAAAAATTTGTGCTAATTAAGAGTAAAAATTTACATAGCAGCAGCAGTCTACACGCACATTATCCATCTATCCACCCTCTAACATACACATATGTACATACATGTATATACAACGTGTATAAATATATATATATATATATGTACACGGTTGACGAAAAAGAGAGAGAGATCGGACGGCTTACCGCTGATGCGTCTCATGGCGGCTCACGACGCGGCTCGCGGACGGTGAGCTGCTCGCTGTACCGTCGTTGTAATGTGGATGGTAGATCTTTTCGTGCGACGTAAACACCATACCACACGAATCAAGCATCGGTAATCATCTACGTTGTGCACACGTTGAATCTGCGAAGCGAAACGCTCGCGCCATTGCTCGCGCGAATGCCACTCTTCAGTCGAAAGCGGCTGTGTTCCAACGACTCTCGCGACTGATAAGCACGATAAGCGTGTTGAGATTCACACGTTGCGTTCAACGCAGATCCACATCGCGCACACAAAACAAGCAACATAAAGCCCGCAACGAATGTTCGGACAACTCGTGCATAATCTAATGTTATAAAACGGGGATATAAAACGGTACAAGACGAAGAGCAACTACTTGAGCAGACATGCGACACTGCAAACTGCAATCGCTTCTCGCACAACGCCGATTAATGTTCGCAATCGCCACCAGGATGCGCGAGCTATCGGTAACACTTGGATTTAGAAGACTATACGCGTGCGGTGTGCGCTAAAGATTAAAACACTCAAATAAATATATATTTCCATTATATATATTTATATATGTATATTTATGTATATACACACAGTCGAACCTTCCTATTGTCATCACTGCCGAAACGATTCCTCAGGGATGCACTCTATTGTCACCATTCCCTCCTCCCCTATTGTGTAACAATATGGCGTTCAGCGCTTGCGCAGAAGTGAGACACATATGATATACTCCGCGCATGGCGGGTACGGTGTGACAAGGATAACAATGCAAAAAAATGAAAGTTACCGACGATGACAAGATGCAATAGAGGATTGTGACAAAACGGAGTAATGACAATAGGGAGTTCGACCGTAAAGATGTGGTATCTAATAAAATAAAATTTAGTTTCTTTAATAAACAAGAGAATATTGTCTACATGATTATCATTTTTAAGATATATTTATTTCATTTTCTTTGAAATTCCGATGGCGCAATTCTGAGATCAGATTCAAATTCAGAACCGCGAATAAAAGAAATATCCTCGATTTTAATAGAATTTGATCAGTAGGTGATTAATCATACAGGAAATCTTTTGAAAGACATACATAAAATTGTACGAATATTTTCTTTATTTGTCATAAAAGTTTATATACCAACTATATTTTCGAAAAAAGAATAAAAATAAAGAAAAAATAAAACAGACATGATGTACAAGTCTACTTACAATTTCTTGTTTATAAAACAAATCTTATACAATGGATTTTATATTATCCAAAAATATACATATGATACAGTAACACATACATACAAAATTCCATATATATTATGCAATGTTTGACTTACTTTTCTTATCTTATCAATATTACATTGCCGTACAAAGTCTTAAATAAAAACTTTGGAGATCAGAAATATATTCTTATAGACACATAAAATATGTATATGTGCACTTTTCTAGCAAAAACACTCATTTCTTTGAATTTTCACGTACATACAATATCTATGTGTGTATATATGTGCACACAAGAATTTGGAAGAATTCTGTATATCTAATCACACTTGCATGTATTATCTTATAATATATATGATATATATTAATGATTATAGGTGATAATAATATATTGCTTTGAGAATTATCGATATTGTGTTTCTCAACATGATAATTAAATATTTGTTTTTTTTTTATTCTTTTGTTGCATCTCACACAATGCAATATTCAAGCCGTACACATCAATTTTGTTATTATTTTATTTCACTGCATAGTTTTTCTATTTGCTATTATCTAATATAAGTTGATTGTTGAACAATACGAATGATTAAACACAAATTACTAATATAAACATATAAAATAAAAAAATAATAGTATCTATCAATTATATATACACGTACGCGCCCCATTGTGGCTAGTCGGCTCTAAAATATCAACAATCAAAACAATTTTAAATTGAATAATTAAAATCACAAATATGTACCACACAAATTATAATTACAGAACAGAATATATATAGACACAGTAGGCCAGTATTCATAGTCCGATCTTGTGTATCTAAGACCGTCTTAAATATAATTATCTTAATTCTTCTGACAATATACAAGTTTCTGTTTACTCCTCCCATCGGCAATATAAGTCTGAGGTCCAATGCAGGTCTTTGTACCATTTTTAGACAGTATAAAAATCTGAAGTCTCATATTTATAAAAGCTATAATATCAAGTTTTTACTCATCATAGAAGACAGATTGTATTTTTTACACAGATTGAAATCAGTTATCTTAAAATTCAGAATTAAAGAATCAGGTCTTTAAATCCATGATTGCCGGTGGGGAGTTAAAGTAATATTGCTGCTGAGAGAGACGTGGCCAACCTTTAAAATATGAACCAAAAATGATTTTTGAATAAACATATAAACAAAAAATAATTTTTGAATAAAAAAATGTCACAATTACAAATTTAGTCTATATGTTAAAGTTTAAAAAATATTAGAATATAAAATAATAATATAATAAAATAATTAAAACTTTTTAAAATACGAATAAATTTTGAAATAAAGATTAAATACTCGTTACTCTGTATATCTGTATACAATATAAAATATTGTGTATCGATAAAAAGAGAGCGGGTTGAGTGTGTTGCATAGAGCAGATGCTACCGCTTTCTTTTCATACCTTTACGATATCCTTTACCGAACCAGCCCGGATTCTTTGCAGATGTTATAGGAGTATCTGTGTGAATAAGCAAAGCACTTTCTTCTGTTTTCTGTTCATTCTCGGTTTTTGCGAACGCAGAAGAGTCGCCGTCACGTTGATAGTACAAACAAGTAAGAGAGCCTTCGTGTTCCATGCAAAACAGACAAGCTGGTTTGGGTTTCGGTGTTTCTACTGGTACGTTTGGTACTTGTATGAACGGATAATAAAATAATGGTGTTAACTGAGGATACATATACATAGGAGGAAATGGTAATCCCATAGATAAAAATGGTAACGCGGTAAAAAATGGTGCTGGATAGGCAGTCGTTGTCTCAGTCACTGTTACACTAGATGGTACACTATCTTCTTTATCCTCGGGTTGTTGCACCCTGACATTTTCATCGCTGCTTTGACTCAGAGGCTCTTTCTTAATGGGTTCTTCGAGACACGGTTGAGTCGTGGTAAGTTGCTCACCGTTGTGAAGTTTCACCGCATGAAAGAAAATCGGATCTTTTAGACGATTATATTGCGGTATTTCTAATCCGAGATGACTCATAATCTTTTTCATCACTTCGTCACATTTCCCATTTATCTTTAAAACTGCATTTTCATCTTTCGGAGTCCATTGCAAATTGACAATATATAAGGAAGCCCTTTTTTGAACAGGCTTATCCATTTGCCACAACCATGGATACTTTTTAAGAACTTTAAGACTAGAACCCAAACATAATATTACATCCGCTTGCTTTGCAGCTCTGGTTGCTCCATTCCAATTGATCGGCCAAGGTAAATTGCCTCTTTCACCGAAATGAACTATTGAATCTTGCAAAACTGAATTACATCTGTGGCATAATCTTCCCGTTCCATGTTGATATCTTGCAGTCTTTTCAGTAACATCAAAGAGTCTCCAATATTCTCTCGATGGTTTGCATGCCCTGCAAACTTCCACGTACATATTGCCATGAACTTCAGACAGAAGATTACGTGGGATACCACTGCGTAAGTGCAATCCGTCGCAATTTTGAGAAACTATATGTTTGAGTACTCTTGCTTTGTACAATGCATAAAGTGCCATATGTGTTACTGTTGGTTCAGCTTGGCTTAGATCATGATTCCTAAAAAGAAAGAAACAAAAGAGTAAACAAAAATTGTTTTGTAAGTTAATTCACTTTATACATCACTTTATATCTGTGTTTGATTTTTCACTTTGTATCTATGTTTGATTCTCACCCAATGTCTTTTCCTTTTTGCATACGAGTCCAAACTCCATTGGTTCCTCTATAATCTGGAATAGAAGCTGCTGTACTAATACCAGCACCAGTATACACAGCAAGTGATGTAGCTCTGCTGATTGCTGCTGCCAATCGCATACATTTTTCTTCCAAGATCTCAGGAGCATCTTCAACTTCTTCTAATCGTGCCTTTATCTTGTCTCTCTTTTCTTGTCTGTAAATAATATCTTGTCTAAAAGTAGCTTTTTGCATTCCATTTAAACATATTTTTTATCTTTTAATTTATTACAAAATATATACAATATTGTGTTACATAAAACTTAAATATTTTATGTAATATATCTTATTTATGTGTTTAAGATATGTTTAATGATATAAAAACACTAAGAACCAATATTGTATCTTTATACATATATATATATATATATAAAATAAAATTCAGTCATTAATGAGAAACAACACTAAATATAGAAAAAATATTATTGTCATTTACTTGTACAAATGTGATTATTACCGTAAATTAACCTCTTTCACTACATCACTACAGGAGGCAAGTATTCCTGTTTCTTCCGGTGTTCTCTCTACTTCGGATTTCTGTAAAATTGCTGCTACCTACAAATGTGTCGTTCCTTAGAAAAACTTGTTTATTTCCTCTCTCAATGTGAAGACATTGCCGGACTAGAGGTTAGAGTTGGATAATACGTAAAAGATGTTACAAAAAAAAAACACAAAAACCAAAAACATATTGACATATTTGCACGTACTTTTTTAAAGGTCGCCACTCTCTCATCCTTGACTTTAAAGGCTTTTAAAGCGGCAGAACGTCTTCGTGATAGTAACTTCTCATTACTCGCCTCCTCCATCTTTAATCAAACAGACAGTATCGCATTAGTATGTGTATCGTGTGTATGTACATATGGACACACACATTTATTATATTTCTATAGATTGAGATATCCGTGTGTGTATTATATGTAACCGATAATATAATTCAAAAACTATCTTATCAAATAATTTGTGCTAAACGGCTATTTACTTTGTAGGTTTGTTTATAATCGATCTACACCGGTCGTTCAACCACATTAAGTTAATAGAATACAAGTTCCGACAAATAATGTTTTTAATGATCCACATAATTATGTATTATGATAAAAAATTAATTGTCCCGAATCAATGACACCTTTGAGAACATTATGTACTTTGTTTTTTTATTCGAAAACATATATATATATATATGTACATATATGTATATACAGGGTGTCCCAGTATGATGACTTTAACATCTCTCGTAGGCAGGTAGAAGAAGTAAAACTGAGTCGAAAAATCCTGAACCATTTTTTTCGATTACATATAATAAAGGAGTAATTATTGAATAAATCAGGCCAATCAGCGCCAACCTTTAGCCGGGCGCACATCAGTGGTAGTGTGCGTGAGCGTTCCGCGCGGCTCACTGACGTGCGTCCGGCTAAAGATCGGCGCTGATTGGCCTGATTTATTCAATAATTACTTCTTTATTATACATAATAGAAAAAAATGGTTCAGGACTTTTCGACTCAGTTTTACTCTTTCTACCTGTCTACGAGAGATGTTAAAGTCATACTGAGACACCCTGTATATATATATATAAGATGCGTTTGCTCTGGTTTGCTTATGCGTAAATCTTGTATAAGTAGAGTACTGAGTAGCGCCATAGAGTAGCGTATCTCGCAGTCGACACCTTAATGTCAGCGTAGAATGTATGCGCATGCGCAAGAATAAGGGTCTGAGCACAATAGAGAAAATATTAAGAATAAGAA
>QVNW01001731.1:0-39367 GCA_014825475.1 Pseudomyrmex flavicornis
TCGATATGCGATATATATCGATATGCGATATATATATCGATATGCGATATTATGATGTTTGCATAGAAAAATCTTATTCCTGCTCAAAATGCTACTTAGTATAGTAGTACTACGTACTATTGCAACAAAAATATTTTCGACGCAATCTACGTTAAATTTTTAATATTCCATTAAAAATTTATTTATTTTGTTAAAGATTTAACAAATAGCGTTTAACTTGGAAAATGAGAAGCTACGCAACGACTTTGTGCGTGAAATACTCTCGTGTACTTACATGCTGACTCATTCAGTATCCTACATCTCGAAAAACTTACTTTTCTAAAAAGAAGGTAAAGACAAACACCAAATATACGCGCACAAATACTATGTCCTCTTTGTATTTTATTATTGTTTTTATTTTATACAAGTTCAAAACTCTCAAACACAAAATAAGTTACGCAATAATAATAATAATAATAAAGCATTCATTGGTGTAAGATGGACTTCGCTTTGCGTAAAAAATCGCAAACTCATATAAAAATCTACGTGAAACATTTCTTTTATGGACTACTTAACTTCTAACCAGCAAAAGAAATAAGAGAAGTTAAATACATATCGCGTTTGTGCGACGCAAGTCATCGATTTATGCCGATTTTTATGCAAATCGTGCCATTTTCCTCAACTGGGAATATGATGTGTAAAAGCCCTTTCGATATATATCGCACAAGCATATCGCGCGCGGATTTGTCGTTCGATCGGTTCCCCCGGAGCGCGGTCAGTGCGAATGCGCACTCGATCCCGAAAAGTGGAAGCGGAATGTACCGACGATATCGCGTATAATATGGCGATGGTAGCAATATAAACTTGATATTTTCGCATGCAGTCCTATGGAAATAGCGGGATAAAGTTGATTTTTTCGCAAACAGCACCAAGCGGAGAAAAAGCGGGGAAATAGGAGGAGGAAGGGAGGGTGGCGGCTCGCGGGATGACGATATATAAAGTTCGTTCGCTTTCGCGACACAAAGTTGTGTGCGAGCGAGAATTGAAAAACATTTCGTCGGATAGGCGAGAGAGCGCAACGGCCGGAAAGTAATAATAAGCGCGTTTCTCTTTGCGTCGCGTAACCTCTTCGTCTCGTTGACGCGATATATGACGTAACATCGAAAATTTCGAAAAAGCGAGGAATATAGATTTAAACAGCGACTGAAGAGAAAGGGCGTTCAAAAGAACGATCCTCTTCACGTACGTACGCGCATTCTCTTTGATGAAATAGGACCACATGCTAATTTGAAAATGTAATATCGAATTTTAAAGAAACAATTTCAATATCTAAACTTTGCCATAATTCCATTTTCCACTTTTCAATTTCTCTTTTAAATTGAAACAAAAACACAATAAACGGAATCAATCAAATTAAACAATTTGAAGAAATTCGTTGGTGTTATTAGTTTCGCTGTGTCATGCAGAAACGCACGTATTACATGTGTTTCCGACATTATTAATGTCGCAGTGAGTCCGAACTAGCCAATAATAATCATCGTAAGCACGAATATAAACTATTTACAGCGCAACTGTAAACTGTAATATATCATGATAGTGCAAGGGATTGGATATACATTCCTGCGGCAATGTGCACGTACTGCGACTGGAAATTAAATTTCGGATAAACACGAACGTTACGTACGCAGGCAGCGGAGAGAGCTCGTTTCGCTCGCTTCGAGAGCTCGTTCGCGCGGTCCGGGTTGATCTCTGATACCGGATTGAGGTATCGCGGCTGACACGATGTAAGAGTCATTCCGTGCAAACGAGCTCGGGATTTGTCGAGGGGCCGGTGACGTGGCTCTGCGCGAGACCGTATGTACGACGTCGCCGTCGCCGGAAGCAGAATGGATGGCGCAGCTCTTTCACATTTTCCCGTTCCTATTTTCCCGCGACTGCGGGAGAAAAAAAAAAGAAAGAGCGGACGCGCGCGCCGAGAGTAACGAGCCTCGTCTCTCTTCGCGAAACACTGCGAAATTATGTATTAGGTCGAAAGAACGTAATCTACGGCGGTTTGCTCCTTTTTCTCCGCCGGCTATATTTTTCCTTTGTGTTTTCAACTTTTGCGCGCTCGCATCCAGGATACTTCGTATACACAGAGGCGGCTTGTGCGCCACACCGATCTCTCTAATTCTTCCGATGAGTGTATGATAATTTATCCCGCCTTTTTACGCATTGCCGTTCTTTCATTTGAGGATTTTCTGCGACGGACTTCTTTAATGTTGAATTCCACGACTTCACGATAAAACATCGTCAAAAGGATTTATGATACGAAACACCGTTTCTCGATTTGAT
Source organism: Pseudomyrmex flavicornis (assembly GCA_014825475.1). Classification (NCBI taxonomy): domain Eukaryota; kingdom Metazoa; phylum Arthropoda; class Insecta; order Hymenoptera; family Formicidae; genus Pseudomyrmex; species Pseudomyrmex flavicornis. The sequence continues at coordinate 2,314 of QVNW01001731.1, forward strand.
GCATCGCGAGGCAGAGGCATTTTCGCGCCGTTTTTTACGACTTCACTTGCCGTGAAATCACAACATCTGCTAATCTCTTCTTTTTTTGAGGCAAACGTCCGAAAAGTTATACGAGCGTTGTAAACAAATCATGTTGATATAAGTGTTAATTACACAGAAACTTTAAATTTGTTTTATCATCAATGACGTGCATTCGCAAATCGAAATCAAGAACGCGGACCAATATAGCGTCGAAGGTCTCCGGCAATTTCGCGAACTGGTTCGGAAAGCGCGCTTGCAGTTAAGTGCTGCGCTCGATAAATTTCTTCAAGCGCCCTTTACTTTCGCTTCTTCCGCAGCTTTGTTCTTGCCTAACCCTCGCTTCAACTCCATCGGATAAAGCTTCAGATCCGCCCCTGAAAACTGTTACTAGATTTTCCGGTTCGCCTGACGCGGCCACCTCTCTCTTCCACTCTCTTCATCCCGATTTTTCTCTTTCGCGTTCGCCCTGTGCTCTCTTTCTCTCTGTCAAATTAACATAGTTCGCGCAGTTGGATTTAAATAGCGATCGGGAGAGGTTGCGGCCTCCTCTCGCGAATTTCGGGTTTTCCCGGAAAGTTTAGCAAGTACACACGCGGAGGAACCAGCGGCGAAGAACTTTGCTGTCGCGCGAAATCCACGCGGACTTTTTGCGGGATTAGCCGAGGTAATTGGAGCGACCGAGGCTTGCGACAAGTCCGAACAAAAACGATATTCGTCGCGTTTAATTCCTTCTTAATGATAGTCTCGGAATTTTCTTCGCTGCGCCCGGGAACGACACGTTTCGCGGGATCATTTTTCCGTTTATGCGACTCCAAAAGAGTTCGCGAGCGAATAACGTAATTCGTAATGGCCTAAGTTGAATTGAGGCTTACGAAGTAATCAGAAACTTGAAATCTTCGGTTCGCTTGTCGGTCTTCCCTCTTTTTTCTCCCGAGATTGACTTCTTTTTCCCGAGAGCCAACCGTGCGTAGCTTACTACTAGTCTATCGAAATCACTCGTCGAGTATCAGTCGTACTACACCGTGTTAGATTTTACTAGTTCGAAGAAGTTCGTTTAATCTGTTCGTCTACGAAATCCACGTCGCCAATAGTGCTCGATTAAACACGAAGTCGCACAAGTGTTCCTTGCCGCTACTCTTTACTACGAACGAACGATCGAATCGTTCAGATTCGATAAGTAAAATAGTTTCATCGTCACGGACTGCACCAAGAGAGAGAGAGAGAGAGAGAGAGAGGAAAAGGAGGAGAATAAAGCCAAGAGAAAATGGCATATGTCACGATTTCCGTTATCGCGGCCACGTTTCACCGCGCACACAGTTGCATTTTGACAACTACTTCGAAAGAGCGCTTCTCTCCGCGCGTCCCTTACGCACGTACGCCCACGTGAACTTATGTGTGTTCATGATCGCCGCCCAAACACACGTGCACACGTACACTTCTCGGTCAGCATTATGCAAAAGTTCGGAAAGTAACTTCGCCCACATAGGGGCTAGAAAGTTTGCGCGGTTTGCCATTCCGTCCATTGAGCTCGAGGAAATAATTACTGCCTTGACGGAAGGTGGAAATTGGTTGGCCGAGTATGCAGAAACATGTTCATTATTGACGATGCAGCCGGAAAACTCGAAAAAAACATGCACTCATTTTCTCAATTAAACTATTTTATGTATACAAACAACACGAAGGAGTTGAAAATATCACAACAGAAAATCAACAAAAATATTATTCGATACGGAAGCAAATATAAAGAAAGAATAACTTCCTGCGCTACGAAAAACAATATGTCAATATACGTATCGTTCGTTCGTTTGTGAACGAATATATTCCTTTACGGTCTGTATTTAATTTGTAATCAATCATATGATATTAAAAATGACTCTTGATATCTTCCGGCGACATAAAAGATATGCGTTTCTTTTCATTCTTCAGTTATTTTCCTGTTAATTTTGCGTATTGACAGACTGTCCCTTTGCGTTCGATATTTAATTCCTAAAAAGACAAATCTCAGTTACAAAACATTAGTTGAACGGTAATCAATATTTCCGTTCAGTCGTTTTTAATTCGTGAATAAATACAATTGAAATGTCAAACAGGATGTAACGACGTTAGACGAAATTGATAATCTTTTTCGCGAGAGAGGAATTTTTTTGCAGAAGTTGCACAAGGGAAATCGTTTATTTCCACGTATTCAAATGTTGGAAGGGACGCAGCAGTCTGGATCACCCTGCGTTTTATTGTGTCTGAGCCCTCCGGGCACGTTATTTTTCGCTTCCGCTCCGCGGAACCCGCGATACGGCGAGTTCGTTCGCCACTCCCGAAATTGTCGACGATACATTCGGAGCGAAGTCAGCGCGGACGTCAAACGAAATTGCTCTTCGTCCGCGCCGGGGACACAAAACGCGTAAACAGACAGATTCTCGCATTCGTGCGTAACTTTCTCTTCGACGAGCGTCACAAATCACACGATGCGCGGACCGGCCCGATTGCGCGCGGCGGTCATACGTTTCCGTACGACAATGGCGCGACGGCGGGCGAACACAGAGAGTGCGGCAGATAATAGGCGGCAGATAACGGCGGCGGGATGGTAGCCGAAATGACGGAACAGTCGCAGTTTATCCCTTTCTGACGTGGCTCATAAAACCGTCGGTCTCGTAATATTTTACCGCAATCTCGCGGACGACGGCGCACTCCGTTATCGAGAGAATACTCGCGGAAACAAAAGGGACCAAAGCTGTGGGGCGGAAATATACGATTATTCGGAAATAGATTGAGATGACCCCGAGAGTCTTGCGATGCAAGTCCCGGAGACGAAGAAGCAGTCTCTGAACTTAACGACTCCCCGTCGCGATGGAACGAAGCAGAAAGGGAGATATAGTTGACGCAGCGTGGAAACGTGGAGCGGCGACGTTAGAGGGTGATGGTGGTGGCCTTGGCGGAGTCAGGGGAAGAAGTTGGATCGCGTTTCGCGGGAGAGCGGCAAACGGTTAATGTACGATCGAAGGAGGAAGGAACGTTTGCAGCAATCCGGAACGACCGGAGGGGTTATTCCGGGTTGAACGATAGCGCCAGGAATAAGTACTGTTCGCCGGGAAAGCTCTCCATTGGATACGGGAATTGGATGTTCGGTATAGAAAGAGGAGAGAAAGAGAGAGGAGGAAGAAAGCGGAATCGATGGTGCTCTCAAACAATTCTTCACTGTGTATTGACCGTGGGTAAATCAATCAGAGACAGTCGTTTTGACCTTTACGATCAGATTCCGGTTGGTGCAACGACAGGGAGAGATAGAACGAGAGAAAGATAAGTAAAAAGAATAGAAAAGAGAAACGGAAAAGAAGAGGGAGCGAAAAATACACCAAGGGGAAAGAACGAGAAAAGCGGGGAAAAAGATCGAGAAGCAGAAGAAGACTTCTGACGTTTGTTTGTCCAATTGCAATTACGCTATCTAGGATCTTCTTGAGCCGAAAACATGGCGTCTCGCGTAAATCTTTTAAACACATGGATATTGTTACGTACGATTGCCGCTTCTATCTGAACGATTACTCAAATTCGCAAATTTAGTTTTAACTTTATTGCGCTGTTGTTTGCATAGTCGGTAAAACGCGATCGTATCTCGACTGCATTATTTGTGCGTAAAAATTATTTTTAAAATCTAAATAAGAAAATGAATAAAATTGAAATACGTGTGCAATTAAATATTGAATTAAGGTTTAAATATCAATTCTGATATAAAAAATAAAAAAATAAAATGAAATTAAAACTGTTCTGTTTAAAAATGTTATTTATATACTTCGTTCTCAATACACAACTAATTTGTGAGCGAAGAATCAATTAAATCTCACATTACCTCAACTAAATATGCGTTAGAAACTCAGATTCGTGTTTACTTACACTTTTTTCGTGTAAAGATAATTTCAAAAGAGAGAGAGAAAGAAAGTATGTTGAGTGTTTATTTATATATGAAAATTGTCCGTATTTGCTCTCTGCACGTTCTTCTAATACGTACATAAGTCGACGGCAAACTCAATCTCAAGCCGTTGTCAAGTACCACAGGGAAATAATTCCCATTCGTGAAGTTTCGATCCGGAGATGGCATTTACTTACATGAGGATGAGAAATCCCATCGAAAACCGAATCAATTCTGCGCAATAGCGCTTCAATGATGCATGACGAGTATCGAAGGGCTCAAGCGCTCTCTTCGATCCGAGAGAATTCCGCAGAGCACGTTACGTCACGCGCGAGTCGCCGTCGGGCATTCGATAATTTGCGGCGGAATCGTTCTTTTACATTTTATAACTGGCGCGCGCTTTGTCGGAAAACGCATATCTGCCAAGCGTTCCTCCCGTACACACAAACAATTGGCGAATTGTGCCAGTGGGGCAGACGCAAGGGCGATGATTTAACACTTTGTGTCGCTCGACATTCGGTGGCATAAAACATGCAACATCCCGTGATGAATCGCGCGCGCTTGCTCGCCACGTGGTTCAAGTTTGACTAGCATCATCGCTATTCCATTAAATCGCCGCCCCACGATTATACACACACACACACACACACACAAAGGATGCAATAAACGTCATATAATATCTTTATTTAAAGAAGGTTAAAAGATAATTTCGCAAATAAGTAATTTTATACAATATTTCTCTTTAAGTAGAACTCACTGCGCATTTTTAAATTGCAATTTTCTCAACATTTAAAAAAGCGATGTGAGCTCGACAAGCACACGTGCAAATTAACTAATTGAGGTAATCAAAATAGATAGCACGAACACAGCTAGAAAATTGACTCGTAATTACCTTCTGTACCAATATCTAACACTGTAAATGACAAATAAGAAGACTGGATGATGAAGCGGATTACAGTTAACAACCGGCGTCTCAGACAAGGTATAATGTTGGAGATAAGAATATCTGCCCCCAAGCGATACTCCCGAGTAATTCAATGTGAACGAGGTTTCAATTTAAAATTCGATTCACTGTGATTCTATTTCCTTGCTGTCACTGGGCGACTTGTTTGAGTCACTGCGTGTAGGGAATACGAAGAGTTCATCAGAGGCAAATTGCATAAAATGAACGCGAAAAACAACCGTCGTTTAATTATGCTCAAGCGGAGCGTGAAACGCGCGAACATAGCGCGCAAACGTTATCTCCTATCTTGACAATGTTAAGACAACGAGGCGCAAAAACGCGCGTAATCTAACAAAACGACCGGACGTTAATTCCAGCAACGGCGCAAACGCAATTACCGAGCGATAGAGAAAACCGCTCATTATCATCTCCCTGTTAAAAAGTAAGATTCTCCTCGCTATTATCAACTCTCTCTCACCTTTTACGAGGAGAGATGGCTTTCTAATGGACGTGCGCCGAGGTTTCGCCTGAAGCCGTGAACACGCACCACGAGAGAACGAGCATGTCCCAAAACGTCCGTCTCTCCCTTCTCGTTCGGTGCGATCCGAATTCCTAAATTACTAGCTTCTGCGCGGACCCGAGCCGAGCAGGAGCCCGGACTGGGGTGCCGCACTACGTGCGGCAGCGGTGCAAACGGCGCAGTAAAAACTGCATAACCGATGCAAGGTGCGACCAATCATTTTTGGGGGTCGAGAAGAAGGCGAAAGAAATTGCCGGGCAAGCTGTGTGTACGCGTTTGTCGAGAGAGAGAGACCCATGGCAGCGAACACCTGCTGCTCTCGGTCGACGTTATATGAACGTTTCGTTCGACTCGCACAAACCACTAGAGCAGCATTGGTAGTAGTGCGACGCCTTCCTCTCTTCTCGTCGGCCTCTTTCTCGATTCTCTCTTCTTACTCCGTTGCCTCACCTCTTCCTCGCACTTAAATTCCAAAGAACCCGGCCAACTAAGCGGGTCTGGTCGTCGGACGAGGCGCGTTTCCGGGCGTGAGAAACGCGGAGGCGGAGAATTTAGTAGTTTTCCTCTCGGCTGCGAGTCGTTATCACTCATCTCGTCGCCCACGTCGAACACAATACCCGTTGGCGCCCTAGAGAGACCAGATGGCGGTCGCATTAAAAACTTTTCGCGCGCGATTATGATTTCCCGATTCCAATGGTCAGGCACGTGCCACTCCGTCCCGGGGTCATCCATTCGCCCTGACGGTTTTAAAAGCTCGCGCGTAGTTTTATGTCTTTTTGAGGATTACGACGTATTCTCTTTCTCCCTCGCGTGAATGATAGTTTCTTTTTTTTTTTTTTTAACGGTATCCCTACTGTTCTTCAATGCTTTTGCTAGTCTGCAGAGTTCGTCGTCGTAAAAATATGCCTTGATAATAAAATTATCAAGAAAAGTTAATGCGAAACGACAATAAAAAAAACTCGCTGTAAATGTTCGAACACTGAAAATCGATTTCGCTTTCGGAAAGTCGTAAATTGTAACAGCGCGCGGTTATAGACTAGAATAATGACCAAAATACAAACCCTCTTTGTTTTTCTGTCTATGGATTATATAAGGGAACTAAACCTGTCTAACGCTCCTGTTGTGCTTCATTTACTAACATGATACATCAAGAGGGTCCACGGATTGGGGTTTGTATTTTCACTTGTTATAAACTACCAAGGAATAAATTTCCCGAACGAATCAGTAAAAGCATTGGAAGGAGCGATAGTTTCTCCGACGATCGCCGACACGTCGCCGTACATCCTCGTGAGAAATTTACGAGGGCTATTTTAAATTCATAAAGATATTTGTATTCTCGGTCGACGCATAATCGCGCATTCGGCTATTCCACGACGTGCGGGAATTTTCTGAATGTCGCGACGCTGAGCGTATCTACGTCAAAAACGGGTGAAAATTCACGTGGGAATCAACACAAGTAAATAATGTTTAAACTTGTTATATAATACAAGCGCTTCGCAAATGAGTGATTGCTCTACGTAATTTCATGCATCTGTAATACGATGACATAACATAACACGTTACACGTTTCAGAAATTTTGAGAAGTTGTTAAATTAATGTTTCAAAACATCTCAAACGAAACATTTTCCTTCGAGAACTTTAAACATTGATTTGCGAAAGACAATTTCTAGATCTAAGTTCTTGCAAGAATCTACATCTCGATTCTCATAGACAGAGAACCTTAGACGTTGCACCTAATAGATGAAACGTCAAACGGCACTTTCGGCGGCACTTAATATTATCCCGCCTGAAGCAGAGAATTGTCTCCGTCTTACTTTACTTGGAACACGCTGCGCGAAGGTAACTTCCGCAGTCGCTCCGAAAGTTTGCGAGCGTAAGAGAATTTTCGCTCTCTCTCTCGCGCTCCAGGGAAGTTAATAAACATTAACAAATCGGCTCACTCGCGGCGCAATGGAGCGTCGTAAAATTTCCCGACACAGATATTTTCCGCGGACGAGCAATTGCACGACGGCGGCGGTAAACATAAATCTCGTAAATGGAAATAGTTGCCCTATCCCGAAATTAAATCGACCGGTGACATTTCGGACTGTTTAAGTACAATGGGACACGAATCGCAATTCCAGGCGACAGACACGGCTCAGTTAGCTAGATAAATGCCGCGCCGCAGTTTCGTGCGGCGGTTTCTCCCCGCATTGGCCCCCGCGCGACTGTGATGGCGCTCAAACCAATATCTATTCGTAACTTTAGAGAGCGAACTGACAAAAGGGAGAGAACATAGGTAGAAACGGATAGCGGCAAGTTTGAGATTATTTCCATCAAGAGACAGTTGTACTATTTCAAGTATTGTTGTTTGCATGATATAGCTGATCCCGAATGTGCGCAACAAACAAGTTAAAGCTCGAAAACAAAAATGTTTTGTTGCGACCGACAATCGATTACGCACCACGACCGACATCGATTACGCACGCTACAATTAATATGAATTATGAATGCACACGGGTTTCCTACATTTTACAAATATCTACTCAGTTGCAATTACATACTTGAGTTCGTTTTGTTTTTGTCAGAAATTTACTGTCGGCGAGCCAAAATTGTAATCTCGATAAGTGTTCCGTAATTTCTGATCCCAGAATATTTAGAACGCCGTCACTATTGCTTGTCGCGCGTCGCCTTGAAATTCGGCACGGCCAGCCGCGCGCGTTAATCGATTTTTCCTTTCGGACCTTTCGCTCGCATGCGGAAATTACGCGTGGTACAAGAACAAACGTATAAATAATGACGCGAAGTAAGCACGACAAAAACATCGCAATCCCTCATCGATTTAATGCGTTGCCATGGGAGCGACGGAAGAAAAAACGCCGCATTGCAGAAGCTGAGCTAAAAGAGCCCATCGCATACAAATTTACATAAAAGCATAAGTATAATGCCTGGAGTGTCTCGACCAATGAAACTCCTACAGTGAACCACCGTATTGTTCTACGGAACATATGAGCATAGAGAAATCGGATGTACAGTGAAAGCAGAAATAAATGTAAAATGTTTTCTCTTGTAGATTATGTGTAATTGAATATGTAGCGTGAAATACGACGCATTTAATATGGAACTTATTTATTATTAAGTATTATCTGCTTTCAGTATTACTGCAACTGTGTAATATGTTACATCACAAAAAATTAAATATTAATTGTATTTTTACACGTTACAATATACTTTTTAACGCACAGGAGAATGTGTATTTAATTCAGTTTAACTTTTATTAATTAATTTACGTGAGAAATCTCTGTTTTACATGTGATGCTTTAAATTGCAAACTACAATATTTCTCAATTACAACTTGTGTTGTGATGCTACTTTTTAAATATCTCCGTTATATATAACTCTATCGCGGCTTCACTCTCTGTTTTATTAATACTTCTCTCTGTAATTTAATGTTGCACGCGTCATTTAATTATTTTATAATTTATTAATGCATGCACGATTTTACATGTAGGCGTATTTCTCATGCCTATACCACGACGCGCATGTGTCTCATGTGAGAACCGCATCGTTAGCCTCGTAAGAATTCAGTGCGAGGACGATCTAATAAATATTTCTCGGCGGGCGATGCTCGATGTGCACCACGTGCAACGTATCGCGCCGCATAAAAGGAAGATATACTCGAACGAGAAAACGTTACCGTCTCGGATCTCCGGTGTGTGCGTCGCCAACCGACTATACACACGTACACTCGAAAGTTCGGAAAGAGGACTCAAGATTTCGGCGCCACTAAAATGCCGGGCGTCGACTTCACCACGAAGCCGAGCGGAATAGAAGCCGCGCAGTTTCGTTATCTTGGTCACGTTCCGTCTGGACCCCCTGGGCGCGTTTCCTCCGGAGGAAAAGAGATACTCGAATATTTGTTGCCCGAATCGCACGATCATCTATAACCGCGGTATCTATATCAGGTGTATCAGATGTCGCGTAGTTTTCTTCGAGCCGCAGATAATACAGAAGCCGAACTGATGGAAAGAATGGCGATCCTCAAGATATTATTCGAATAAATCTTTTATCCAATTTGCTACATTCGACTACATTTTATTCCGTTATCATATAAAATCCGTCGTTATTTATTAAGCTTCGGAGTTGCTCGTATTACGATTTTATTTACATTCGTTGTTTGTAGATGCAATGTAATCCCTTATGAAAATCTTCTGTGTTAATGATTGCAAAGGAATTTTATAAAATTGATTGGAGTAGATTTTTAATTTGAGAGCTTTATGTATTAATAAGATTTGCTTCAAACACATGTAAAATCAATTTTTTCTCCTCACGACGACGTTTAGAATAAAACTCACGCGTCGATATTTTCGAAGTTAAAGGTAATATGGTATACTTTTATTCGTCGTTTTTAAAAAAAATAAACAAACGATATGTAAGGGTAAACGCTGCGCAAGTATTAAATAAACAAGCACTGTTTCAGTTCAATTTTAACAGGAGAACATGTATAACCACCGAATCAAATCACCAACGCTATCCGCTCCGCGGTCGATTTGTGTCGGTAAACACAAAGCAAACGATTCGCTATATGATTTTTTCACCTCGTTCACACTGCAAACTTACGAGCTACTATAATTTCTAAAGCTAAATTTCTTCGAATATGATGACTTTTAACTCGATCGCCAAATACACACAATTCTTCCCTTTAAATTTCCGGCGGTGTCGTAGATCCTGTTCTCTAATCACGAATGTATTCATATTCTCATCGAAAAGTTGCATGACGACTGATGAATTAACTCGCAATTCAGCAAACCAGATTGAGCACAAAGACGCCGACAGTCCCGAGTCTCGTTTGATATGCGAGGTAACTCACGCGATCTCGAGCTGTCGTGTGTACACGACGGGGTAACTCTTTGGCCACAATGTCACGAACCGCCGGCGCCGTTGTCAAACGAACGAACGCGAGATGGCTGCTAATTAATGGGTGAAGGGAATATGCGTGACAACTGAAATTTCGTCGTCAGATGCGCGTGTAAGGATGCCAAGGCGTAGGTTGTAAGAAAAAAAAAAGAAAAAGAATGGATTGAGAGAGAAAGAGAGACGGACAGAAAGGGATATGAGAAAGCAAAAGAAAGGGACAGAAAAGCAAGAATACGAAGAGGCGGCAAAAATAAAACGCGGAGCGCGTATGAAATGGGTTGAAAACGCGGAATACATTATACTCCGGAAAAAGATGAATCATTCTGCTGATGGAATAAGTACTGCCGAGTGCGACGGCCGCGCAGCAATTTGTAGGAGTCGACGTGCTGACCGAACGGACGCCGCGCGCGGTCGCGATACGGAAACCGGGAGAGCGTTGGACGAGAAGAACAGGAAAGGGAAGAACGAGGGAGAGAGAGGAAAAAGAGAGAAGAGCCCGATGAACTGGCGGGTCTTATAATGGAATCATCCTTCTGACCTTACCTAAGGAAGCCGGCGCGTAGGCCATAGAAAACTAGTTTTCGGTAATTCTTCCTTTGACAGAGACCACGTTACATCCTCACGGCTCTTCTTCTCTTCTCTCATGCCGCGACACATTGGATATATGCGTCACAGTCAATGGGGATAGCGCTCGACCGTAAACTTGACACAATTGCCACTCCGACGTAACTCAAGATCAGCACAATGCTAGACGTATGCCTTATCCCGAGTCGGCAGACGGTACAGAACGGAGCAAGCGAGACAGATGATTGAGAAGGAAAAGACAATGCGAGAAGGAGGCATAGGAAGGGACGAGCGCGTAAAAGAGCTCTGAGGAAAGATGAGACGTCTCGAGGAAGGTGGATATCTATTACAACGTTAACTTCGTAACGTACTGCGGATGATATAAGCAAGATATTGATAAATCATTTGGAGACATTGATAAAAAATATCAGAAAAGTAAATATAGAAAATACTGTAAACATATATTTTTTTGTTCCTTGAACAACTGTCATTTGATGTCGTTTCACTTTAGACTCGAAGAATGAATACGAATACATGAATGTTTGACACGAAATCTACAAAGTGTTAGACCGACTATTATTTTGTAATTTTGGCTCTTTGGTGTAAATGAAAGAAAAGGAATAAAAGATATACACCGCTTCGGTCGGTACGTGGGTGAACAAGAGGAAAGCGAAGAGACGTCCCGCAAACGAACGAAGAAATAAGAAAAGTGGAACTCTATTGAACTAGTCCACCATAGGTTTACTGCCATTATTTCCCTCATGCATCCCGCTCTATTGTATCGGGGCGTGAGGCTGCGGAGTGAGCATCTGCCCTCGTCGATTCTTCTTGTGCGGCATGCGCTCTTTCTCTCTCTCTCTCTCTCTCTCTCTCTCTCTCTCTCTTTTTCTCTTCGCACACCCTGAGACCACTCGAGGCTCGCTTTTTGTCCAATCATGCGAAATATCGTTGCCGTGGGACAACCTCGACGGCCGTTGCAACGAGGAAAAAAAGGAGAAGATGTCACTCGTTCAACCGATGCACTTTGTGATAGTATAGAGTCTGGCAAACATAGGCGCGCGTTATTTCTGAGAGACATAAAACTAGGAAGAAAAAGTCGGCATTCTTCTTCGGGTACTTCGGGAAAATTGACCCTCTTCTCTTCTTCATAGTCGAATGTAGCCAGCGGTGCGATAAATCCTGACCGTAGCCACTTTTTAATGCGCGTACGCGCGCGAATTTAATCGACGGTGGCGAATTTATGCGTCAGTAATCGAGTTTTCGAGTCGAGTACATTTAAAGCCGAGTGTTTCATTATCGCTCATTTTTGACCGCGTTACGTTTCACGTTCGTTGTATAATGGCGCGATTTTGTCGCATAAATGAGTGGCGCCGTTATTTACGCGCAATTGAAAGCTTTGAATTTCGTTTTACAAAGAGCTCTTTCGATGCACCCTTGACAAGAATATTTAATTGACGTCACGATGACTACTGTGCGTACATTTCGTAAAATATATACCGAAGCTCTCAGAGCCTCCCCCAGATGTAATTACAATTAATATTAATTTCTAGTTCAGAAACGGAAAACGTAAAAACCGAAAATAAGTGTTCGAGAACAAATCTAATTTTCTTCTTTCTACTTCTGACACCGGACTGCCATGCCGTTGGTTGCTCCACTCTTATCTTGTTGTTACACTTTCCGTATATTTCCATTACAAGATATTGTCCAATCTCGACTATAAATGCACACTCGTTTCAGTTCTCGTGGTTTAAAGTAAAGCAGATTCTATGCGCAGCATACTTTTTAAACTTTAAATTCACTCGTCCGAACAGAAAAAAAGCGGAAAATAACCAAATAAATAAGAGAAAAATTGTCTTTTTAACGTTCTATCCGGTTTTTTCGAATAATAGCATTCCGAATAATAGCAATTGTTATAAATAGCGGAAAATATGGGTTGATATCGATCTCTTTTATAAATACGTTACGCATATACAAGATTCGTTTGGTGAAAAATATCTTGCAGTATCGCGCACATATTGAAATTATCCGAGAAGCTGGAAATACACCGCCTGTAACACGAAGATTATGTTTTTCCGAACCCATACGTGCGTGTAACTCTTTCAAAGTTAATTAGCGCATTACCATTTTTTCGCACGAATAATCGAATAACTGTCGAGATGCGTTTGTTTCCACTTCGCCGTTCACGCTCCTGTTTCAATTACGCCTCCAACGTGTTCACACAATTACACACGGCGTTATGTGATGTGTTCGTGTATGGCAGAGTTCAAACCGCGTGGGCGATGAAACCGGAGGATACTACGAGCAACGCGCTTACACGAAGTAAACTTGGATCGCATCCGTAACTGCGGCCCCACCGATGCTTGTACCAACAACAGACTGTGTGGCGCCAAACGCGGAAAATTTCATTCCGACGAAAGTGCTTGACTCACGTCTCTTGGAAAAAAGACTCGTAAGTTCCATTTGGGCGCGAACTATTTTTATAGTCTCTACGTCGTCGTCGTGGGTGGCGATCGTGAAATCAGAGATTCCGCGTAACGAAATGCTATGCAAACTACGCGCACGTAGATGGTCACAATTATGCGCGCTCTAACGATTATTACCGCAACTCTGTTACGAGATTACGAGACTGTGTCGTAACACCTGTCTAATGTGCCCGCGACCGCTACATCGTCATGTAAAGTAATCCTTATTTTACCAATTTCTGCGAGGCGAACAATGCCTCGTTGTTCGTCCGCTTCCGTTCCCTTTTTCTTTTTCTCATACACACACAAACTCTCTCTCTTTCCCTCTGTTTTCCCACTTCAACATACGCAAACACACGGTTCTCGTCGCGTCGCAATAAAAAGGACCGACGCGACATTGTGTAAAAACCGGTACGATGGATCGTTGTTTCGCGAGATCTTGCCTCGCTGTCGCGTTTGTGATTTCCTCCCGGCTAATCATCCGCCGCCAAGCTGGTTTCTGCTCGTTTTCTATGCCCGTTACTGTGCCTTATTAATTACGGTAGCACTCGGCATGCATATCTCGCGGTGTAACGCCAATTAATTTTCCCGAGCACGAGAATTAATGTCAAAGGGAGAATGAAAGCGTGGAAAGCAATTGCCGGCGACAGCATTTTCGCGTAAATATCGCGCAAGAACTTGGGATCTCAAGAAACGGAGACGCACACAGATGTTATTCAAGAATATTCGCTAATTTGCGAAATTCCAGAGTGACTAATGAATTGCGTATTTGTTGTAAACAATTTAATTTAATCTGTTACCCATCGATATCTTGTTACATTTCTTTCGATGACTTTTATTTAATGCGAATATCCAAAAATAAAAAGTTTATGAAAGTTTGATTTCGTCAGACATTGAATTATCAAAGAGCTTTCATGGTAATATTCAGATCTTTCCCGTTGCGGAGCATTTCTAATGCAAATCTGACGACAACGATTATTTAATTTAATCTCTTAAAAATATGTTGAGTGGCAAGTGCCCCCAAGGAATATCTTCTTAAGTAAAAAGAATTTGTGAGCGCACCGTGCACTTATTTTCCATAAATGTAAATATACTCTGGGGTGAGTAAATATATTAGACGTGAAACGGTATTCCCTCCGGTGTACGAGCTCTTTGTACAAATGAATGCGCAAATATATACTCAGTTATTAATTAAAGCGGGGCCCATAAGAGAGAAATCGAGTTTCCCTTCTATTTTCTTTAAAATTTACGCTAACGATATTAGTTTTGTTTCCACGGCTTCCAACGCGCTATCTGGCTATATCTCCGCCGCGAGATCTCATTTCGCTTCGCACTTCGTTCCTCTCTTGAAACCCTCGAAACTTGGAATTATGAGTGCTTGTGAATTCAGCTTGAAAAATCAATCGAAACTTTCTTCAGTTTTATTCGCTCGCGCGCAGCGTGAACCATCGAGGATTTTTTTTTTTTTAAGTTTGTACTTATAGAAATTCCGTCATAGTAACATGTCTGGATTATCAAACTAGATTTTTTATATTTTTAATTTGGTGCAAATTTATCAATTACAAGTTTTTTATTTTTAAAAATATTATATATATTATAATATTGCTATTTGATATGTAAATATCACAATTAAATTATATACATATTGTGTCCATGTGTGTTCTTGTTTTTAAAAATACACACTCATGTTGATATAATTAACCGATAACGTTAAAACAAAGATAAGG
Organism: Pseudomyrmex flavicornis; assembly: GCA_014825475.1. NCBI lineage: Eukaryota > Metazoa > Arthropoda > Insecta > Hymenoptera > Formicidae > Pseudomyrmex > Pseudomyrmex flavicornis. Next base: position 17,349 of record QVNW01001731.1, read on the forward strand.
CTTATACGATAGCGCGCACGCAGGAGGAAAAGTATCGGGAAGAAAATGCCGCAGGGAATGTGTATTAAAAAGTATCTAACGGGTCGAAGACACGCACGCGGTCAGAAGTGGAACGGACGGAATGAAAATTACATAGTAGATATAATAAAGCGCAGATCATACAGAGATCCGAGCGTAATTTCGTCCGCGGGCTCAAAGATCCTAATGACCGCCTATTCCATTGCGAGTGGCATATCGCGTTTTGACTTTTCGCTTCCGCCACAATTTTTCCCCTTCAGCATTTGCCTCTGTGTCTGTAATACTACCGAAATATTTCTTCAAATTTTTTTATTAGATTATATCCGGTAACGGCTATTTTGCGTGTATAATTTTGTTCCCTCTATCTCGCCGTATATTTGTCATGCAAACTAGCCGAATGCCCTATGTTCGATACTTTCTGCTTTGTACTGTTCGAATACGTTACCATTGTAAAAATAAGAAGAAATATGTAATAAAGTGTCCTACTTTTCAAATTCCTGACAAATAAAAAAAAAACTGTCAAAAGCATTTTAACTAGTTAAAATATAGACATAAACAAAAAATAAGATTTTAGCTGTCTTTGTTTTTAAATCTTCACGTCATGTCATTTTTATTTCTCTGCGTGAATGATATATACGAGCTGTTTTTTCTTTATAAATACTCCGCGCGGTCTTTTTTTATCTACTTAAATAAAATAAATAAATTTAAAATACACTGCAAAACGCGAAAAATCTTCCTATTTTTGGAACGAGGTTAGTTGAACTCTACCTAGAGAAATTCTAGAAACTCACGGTAATATTATGGAATTATTCCACCTCTCATGTAGCTTTCTTCCGCGCAGCTTGCAAAATTATGCGGCTGTTTTTCCCGTCCGCCAGCCAGTATTCCGTCGCGAATCATTCGTGCGCGTTACTTTTTTCACGCTCGATGTCCTTCGGCGGACGTCTTGTTACCTCTGCATTGTTACCATAAAACGAGGATGTTATGATAGGCAGCGCTCTCCATTTTGCGGATTCCCGAGGAAAGAAAACCGAGCGAGAGAAGACAGGCTCTTGTCGAGAGCGAGCTTCAGCTCCCTTCCTTTCCCTCCCGGAGGCATCGTATCTCACTCACGCTTATCTTACTTTCAATAGATGTAGAAAACTCCGCTTCCCCGCTTGCTCTTTTCAAGCGACTCGGTCAGACTACCGCTACGGTGACAGGTGAGAAAGAGAGAAAGAGGAAAAGAGACGGCAATTGAAATAACAAGAAAACATTAAGAAGAAAGCCGATATGGAAGGAGGGAGGCCTCCCCATGCTGGCTAAATCCCAAAGTTTCTTTGAAAAGAATCTGCTGCGCACACTCGTCCCAGATTCGTCGATCACTCTCGACAAAATTTGTTCCTTTCATGATCGATCTGACAATGAACTCGATGCTCGATACGCATCCTTTCGCGCGAAACTGCCCATTCGTATAAACTTCGACCGATCGTCTTAAATCGATTGTTCGACATTATAATGGTCGACCCGTTGAGCTTTTGATCAATAAGTGAGTCTGCACATTTTATTGCTTTTTCATGAAGAGAAAATTCGCATTTTCACAAACTTTTAATTAATATTCAATGACAAAAATTGTGAGGAGAAATAAGATTGTAAATGTTAGTTTGAAATTAAGTTAAACTTTCTTATAAACATAAGATAAGCAAACATGGTTTTAAATAAACAGATGATGAAGTAATCGGCGTGATAAGATAATCGAGAAAAATGTTCAATATCATATCGACAAACTAAAGAGTTTTACACAGTTAAATTTATGACAATCCCAGAATAGTCTTCTATCCCAAGACGAACAATAAATTTTATTCCACCTTAAATCAGACTTTTCTATCAAACCGAAGTAAACACGTTGACTTTTAAATGCGCGTGGGACTCGTTACGCCAAAAGTCACGCACCCTCGGAATCGCAAAATCACCGATACAGAAAATTCGATCGTCGAAGTTCGGGGTACTCGACGCTGTGAAAACCGCGTCGCAACCCCCACCGGAGTACGTCCAATAATTCGAAAATTTCTACCCCCATGGTACACGCGAACCTTGGTCGAAGGGAGGCGCGGCGTTCATTGTTACATTTCGCCTACAATGCCGACCGTAACAAATTTGTTGCTGGTGCGGTGCATAATTGGTTATTCCTCTCTTTCGCGCGCGCTTCTCGCGCTCCGCTTCCTTTCTCCCGCGGCATTGTGCAGAAAATATATTCCAGGAACAGCGTGAACGCATAATCTCTCGGTGCTAAGAGTAGTCATGGATCCCTTTCCCTGGCTGACATCGTTAAATCGGCCATATGCTTAAGTCTGGTCACGTTCGCGCGCCCGCTACTGATAAATTGATTGCGTTTCGGAATTCTCTTCGGAGTTACAGCTGTTGTTAGCTCGGCCGAATTTCTTTTTCTCGGCCGCTGTTATATGATTTTACGAAACTATGTCTGTCTTTTCCCAATACCGTCTATTATCGTCCATCACCTGTCGCTCTTCTGCGTCGTCGTTTTCGGAAGTTTGATATTTTGGATTGCAAACTTGACACATCGCGCGGATAGTGCGTCCTACTTAAAATCCACGAGAGAATTGAGATAATCTCGGCGGCAGCCTTTGCGTAACTGACGAAGACGACCGCGACGTTGCAACGCGTGTGTCAGCCGCTCGCAGCTTTAGTAATTAGTCTGCCATTGCCGGCTGTGTGCGCCGTAATAGACTTGACCCGCCTTCTACGTTCCTGCAACTTGGGCCGCAACATTGCGGCATTACTGTTGTGTTAATTGCACGACGACGCGGCGGAAAATCGTTGCATTGCGCCGCGCGGCGTGATGCGATGCGACGCGCGTCACCTGCGTAAGCACTTCGGAAAGCTCGCGCGTGAACACAACGTATACGTGCGCACTTGCTGCTACCCTGCGAATGCGTAATTCGTGATAAAGGAGGTTCTCGCGACAATGGATGTTATTTATAGCTCTTATTAACATTCCGCCGCATTTCGGAATTTGCGCGCCGCAGATGACTCGCTCGAATATCGTGTGAAATATCGGAGCTGCTGACTTTTATTAAAATTGTTTGTTATCTCTTCTTCTCGACCTTTCTCCTTCTTTCTCTTTTTCTTTCTCACCCACTTATATATCAGGTTACATTATTCATGCGAAACATAGACATTATTTTAGATTTAATGTCTTTTTTTAAAAATATGTCGTATGTAACTAGAACTTTTCGGGGAAAATCTTACTATAAAAAAAATTGTATGTCCCCCGTAAAACTCGTTCTATTTACAAAACTAACTACGCGTTGTATTATACGACGTGTAAATGTTTCTTCAAGTACAAATTATGATATTTTCACAGTAATGCTTAAAAAGCGGAGGACATTACACACAAGAAAGATTCGTTCCGCCAGCGGTATAGCACAAAGTGTGCTCTAGTTTTAGACATAAAACGCAGCTGCGGCTGTACACGACGCGATAGACTTCGCAGTGTTTTCATTCATAACACACGAACGTTCCTTCTCGGTATTCGCGCTAAGATGCCTCTCACGAGTATCCTCCGCACGCTCGCACGTTAACTTCGTTTATTGCGGAATCGAGGAAACGCGAATTAACTTCAATATTTGTTACCGCTTTGCTTCGTGTAACTAGTGCAGATCTGCAACGCGTAAATTTCAAGTTATCTCTTGACCTCGTAAATTTGTAAATCACGTACGGGAGAGTCGGATGTGTATATGTGATTTCGCGCAACCCGATACGTAAGGCAACGTACAAAAAAAAAATTATATTGCCCTTCTCCCATGGCATCTACGATGCCTTGTGGAGAAAAGTATCGATTTATACGTAGCAATGAATCCACCCGAAAATTCGCTCGGTCGGTCCCTTGCGGTGAGTCACATCCGTTCCTTTTGCATTAGGTCGGCGACACACGAGGGGAAAACGCAGCCAAACGGGCATCCGTTGAGTGGCTCGTAAGAACGCTCGGGAGAAAAAGGTAGTCAATGTAACCGTATTTTATGGTGCCGTCATTTATACCCATAACCGCTACACGCGCACGCCCCACATCGATCGCGTAAGGAAATGCACGTAATTTGCACCTTACGCCCCGACTCACGCGCATCCTTACGAATATAAATACGTTGATGTTGAGGGTGCTTTAAGCATCTACAAGAAGAATCCATTAATACGGCAAATATTTTGCTATTAAGATCTGCAGGCCGTCGTCGAGCCGAGCGAAAGAGGGACGAAATAAAGTATACAAATCGCGCGGAGAGTGTCTGAGAAGGACCGCGTAAATTTTTCAAGAGCACTTCCCTCGAGTCGTCTTCGCTTTCTTCGTTCCGCGCGAGCTGTCGCCTACCTTCATTGTTTCCAGGAAAAGAGTCTCGAAGAACGCAAAGGGCAAGTCGGGAGTGCTAATAAAAAGAAGGGAGAAAAACGATAAGATGAAAAGCGGCGCGTATTAAAAGTCGGAGTGGCGCTAAAGTGAGACGCAAGAAACTCGGAACCGAGCTTGTAAGGGCGTTAAAGGCAAAAGACGCTTCCCAAATTGACCAAACACATCGCGCGAGATAAGTCGTTTAATGTCTTTACCGGGAAGCTACTGTCTGGCTGTTCTCGCGCCGCGCGCAACAGCGCGCTTGAAGCGAAAAGCCGCGGTGACGATGACGTGCTGCTACGTACAGGTCGCGCTAAAAGCGCTATAAAAGCATTTCTCCGCCTCTTCAAATATCACGACGATGCAGGTGCCTTACAGGCATACTGTGGCACTCGATAAGATTAGTTGAGATTCTAAGAAGCAGCGACGGTGTGAACCGTCGTCATAAGACCGCATAACTTTGCGTCTCACGTCATTCTCACCGGAACAAACGAATTCTCGTCAAGCATCTCGTTTTAAAGATATTAATTTTCAACTGCCACGATGCGAACTTACTTCCAAAACTTTTATTTTTTAAGCGTTTTCTGACACTACAGATTATTAAACAAATCTTCAAGATTATTTTTGTTCGAAACACTTTTCTACATCTTCCGTATTTTTTCCAGATAGGTATTTGCTTGGAACAATTAAAATGGAACATTTTGTAAGACTATTCAAAATTCTTTCTTTCCAATTCGATTGTTTTATATTATCGATCGTATATTTATTCATTCCACGAGAAGACGATAGCATTGCGAACACGTTCGGCTGTCACCAGACGAGAAAACCGAGAGCGATCTTACGCGAAGACCTACCGTAGTTTTACAACCGTCGCTCGAAACGTCAACGTTGGCCGCCTCCGGGAGTTTCGCTCGGGTATTGTGAAAAAGGTACATTCGTCGCGGACTTATTTGACTCGTTTCGTGAGCGCGGCTACCACGAGTTACATTTCCACCGGCTTCCGACGGGAAACCCGCACTAAAGGCGAGCAACAATGGCGAGAGCAGCCGGAGAGAGAATAGGACGTATACCCGAAGGTATACGACGACGGCATATACAATTCGGAGCATCGGCGGAAGGTTGGAGAAACTCGCCGTAAAACACCGCGCGTCGAACTGACAATGAGAAAGGGCACAGGGCTCGGGGACGCTTCCGAAGTGCATTTCGCCAGCTACGGCGACGGCGGACAATGCACCCGCGCCCCACTGGCGACCGATATGCCAATCTCGGGGATGTAATACCACGGTTACGTCAATACGCGGATATGTCGAAAACCCTCGTCGTCCCTCGTCAACATCCTTTCGGGAAGCGCCAGGGACGGCGCGCGACGCGTCTTCCGGATCATTGGATCACTCCGGAGACGTGACTAGACATACATATACGTGTATATATAGTCTTATATGCACGGTAGAATTTATTTCCCTCGCTAACACCTGTATCTTGGTAACGCGTTCTACTTTGTAACGTTGACACTTGTGTGTATGATATTGCAATTTGTTTGTTTGTTTGGTTTTTTTAACAAAGAAAAGAACTTGGTAAAACCGTGAAATTCTCATTTTATTTTAATTTTCGTCGATGTAGAATTACTGCTGATTTTAACAATATTTCTCACAGCTCTGTAACTTCTATAAATACATATTAACTTTTTTCATAAACTTTTCTTTGAGATTTCCTCGGTTTGACATAAGCTGTCGCGATCTTCGCAGTTTGATTAATGACGCCACTTTTTTCAGTGTTCATAACTGACGCTCAGATATAATCTTCCCCGTAATACGTGCTATAAAGTTTATCGCGCAGTTTGTATAACGTGTAGAAAATTATAATGAGCGAGCGGGTATACTATATAGACATAGCATCCTACTGTAATTAATTTGGAGGCGTGGCGCTTTTAGACGCGCGCGAGAGATAAGTAATCGATCCGGATGAGGAAAAATGTATATAGACTAAGCGCGGATTATTACAATTAACTCGGAAACGAAAAACTGATAATTAAGAAACTTGGCGTCTCCGGATGCGCAGCCATTTCCTTCGTTTGGTCTGCCGTTTCTTGCAATATATATTTTCTTACAGGAATTCCGGATCATCGATTACCAAGTCCGTTCTCTTCGGCTTCACGCTTATTTACTTGCACCGCACGTACGAAAAACTCGCGCACAGCAGACTACTCAAGTAGACCCGCGTCACTCTTATTTCCTTATCACGCGTGACTCTCACAGATACGTAACTCGTTAATATACGTTAAATTACGACGAGCGCTATTTCAGACGAGACATTTAACAAAGAACGGTGTTGCATCGTTAATGCACAGATCACGAGAAGTATAAGTTTTTTCTTTTAATAATAATTTGTATATTTTTATAAAAATACAAAAATCACTCTCTCAACGCAAGAAAAATAAATACGCATGTATTTTTTTTCTTATGAAATATCTCTTTAATAAATTATATAATGTAATCAATCACGTTGAGCGAAGAAGTTAACTTTAGATAAGTGTAGAAGTTACTTCAGACACATCGCTGCCTTTCTCTTACTCCTAAAATCGCAATATTAAGCGAGATTCCATAGTTCAGACACGCGCTTAGGTAGAAGTTAGGAATACGCTACACTTTCCTTAATATGACTAAGACGTGGCGTGTAGAGGAAAGCGTAACGAACGACTATCTGGTATGTCTGGAATGCGTAAATGCGCTTGCTCATTGTAAAAGACGTGACGAATTAGTATACAACAAAATCACTTTTCAAATTCTTGTTTTTTTTTTTTTTTTTTTTTTTTTGTCCATTTGTCTTCCGAACGGGCTCTTGTCAAGTACAGACCGAACGATATACGGGCAGGTGTATCCATCGAAGATCCTACCTGCTCCGTTGTGCAGACATTTCGAGTACGTTTCTCCGTTTCTCCGTTTCGACGGAAGATTTATTAAGGCGGTTTAGAGATCTAGTAAAACGTCGCTTCTGAACGCTTCTTTCGACGAAGATTGAAAAGTCTCGCGGCCGTCGTGATGACGTTATCGCACGCGCAGTTAAATAGATTTTCACGAAAGATTGTACACAGGCGGGAAATGGTTTGTGAAACGTTCGGAATCCTATCACCGAAAATACGCCGAGGAACTCCGGTTCTTAACGAGTTCTATTCTACATGGCTGTAAGTTTCCGTCCTAAAGTCGAGGAAAAGGGGACGACGAATTCGACGGCGGAAAATGGCGGTGAATTGCCACGCGACGAGCGCTTAAACACTCGTTAGGACTGCCGTATGATAGCTCAATCGATAAAAAGTTGTTTCCAGCCTCCGATGTCGTACATCATACTCGAAAACCGAAACTTGACAACGAAAATTCCGTCCTTAACAGTAGGCGTAAACAGAGTGCGATAAATCACGATGAAAAAACGCAAGACCGTTTTTCTTCGTGAAGCCGCAGATGAAGGCGCACGTTTTGTTCGTCCGCTCGACTTTGCCGCGGCGAGATTTCGCAAATCGCATCCATTTGCGGCCCATCCGAGAGGAAACGAGCGACCGTGATACGCCACGAGAATATAGCCAGAACCGCTGTCGAGAGCTCGTGCAATAATAAGCCACGTGCGCGCTGTCCAGCAAAATAACTCCTTTACGTAATCTCGTCGAGGATTTGAGAGGCGAGTGGTCGGTATCAATGCAGCTTAGCTTTTAATGGAAACGCCGACTACGCAGGCGCAAAGCTGGAAGTTTATGGGACAAAAAGGAACCTTTCGCGGAAGTTCCCGTGACCCTCGTCTCGTATTTTCGGAGCTCGCCCTTTCGAGGCTTGTTCGACCATTTCGCGCGGAGCTCGGGTAACAGCTGAAACTGAAGCATGTCGCGGAAAGTTAACGTGGCGAAATGACCGGTCACCTGATACAAAGAAAACCGAGGGCTTGTCTGGCACCTATGTGGTCAGAGTATTGTTGCGGGATTGCGGGGAATCGATCAATTGACTTTCCTAATTTTCTCGCGTGTCGAGCTGCCTTTAATGTATAACATTTCGCGCGCGCGCACGTCCGTTGCATTTGGCTTCTCTTTTCCGCGTTGCCGATCTGCGGGACGGAGATAATTCTATTCGGTCGGTGATTACAAAGGCACGAATCGAGCCGCGCGCCGCGTGAACAAGCGGATCGCCAAATTGCTCGTCATTTCCCGAAATTGAACAGTAGAATACGAAATAAAATCACTGTTAAATAACTGATAATAAACTGTTTAAAGCAATTATATTACATTTTATCACGTATATTATACTGTAACAATGACTGCAACGATTTTGAGATTAAATTTTCTTTTTGATATGATAATGAAGACAATAAAGTCTCGGAAATACTTTTACTATTGTTTTGTAAGAGAGAAAAAGTCGAGATAAACGAAACTTTCATACAAAAAGGATTTTCCAACACACACGATACCACACAAACTGTTCTTTAATCGTATCAAAATCAGAATTGCGTTCAACTTGACCTTATTTCTTACAAATATAACAGTTTCTGAGTTGCAGCATTCTGGAAGAACATTGCGCAAAACTTTGCAAGAATTTCTTGTGTCTTAATCGAGTAATCGTGGCAAGGAAGAAGTTTATTGCGTTATTCTTTTATCACGTCTTAAAATCACATTATATCCTTATTTTAGATTAAAGAATTTCGCAATTACGTTGTTACCAATGTTAAATTTTGTAAAACTATGCATTAGCAGGAACAAAAATAAAACTCTGCGCAGTTAAAACACTGTGATGGTCGAACAAATTCATTATGAACAAATTTACTATTATTAACGTGAATGAGCTATTCTGTCTCTCTGTCTCTCTCTCTCTCTCTCTCTCTCTCTCTCTCTCTCTCTCTACGGTAAACAACATCGGCACGGTTTAATAACATATGAGAAATGCGGATAAATTTATTATGACAACTGTATCGATCCGTGTTGCATACGGAGGATTTTTCGCTGGTTCTAATTGGGACGGCATTTAAGAGCGAACAATCGCTAGGTTTACGATCTTCCGTGCCTCTGGCAGGGGACGCGAACAAAGCGAGCTTAATCGCTAATTGAGTGAGAATAGTTATGAGAGCGCAAATGGCCCGTACGATTGATGGACTTTCCTAGTTCCTGGCCGCTGGCGAACATGTAACGACAGATTTAATGCGACTTTTCGTGTATTTCCCGTCGACCCATATGTTCGCGCAAAACCGACCGCCTAAAGATGACCTCATTCATGCCCTTCCGATCACAATGGCGCAAAATGTGTAGCTGTTAAATGGGCGCCACAGGTCGCGTAGAAGTGCGTTCAATGGCACGACTACCGCCTCGTTAGCCTGTCGTTTAGGAATTATATATAATTTGAACCGTTACCATTATACGTGTACGCGCCGTGCGCGCCGCCCGGGCTTTATATGAGCACGCGAGCATCGATTATGAATTCTATTCGGTTAGCAACGAACGACTTTGTGTCTAGTCGACTTTCGACCGTAAGCGTTCCGCAACCGGAAGCAACGTAACTCCCAGTTTAGGCTACAAAGGGGCATTATGAACGCAAATCTTTTGTTGTGAAAGAGAGATTATTCGTTTAAGAAGATATTGTTTGCTCTCACACGCTGTATCAGAAATTGCAAGATTTTGCGTGCGTCTAGACGATAATTTAATTTACTGTGCAATATCTAGAATTATAGCATCTGTGCAAGAATATAAAATTCGCACAGAGTTCACGATTACAAATTGCGCGTAATTGCGAATGAATAATTCTTCGTGAAATTTTGCATAACACACACACACACACAGTGTTTTAATTATCGCATCTCGTATATTTTTTTTCCAAATTTGTTTTATCTCATTCATACAAACTCATTTATATACAAACAAATGTTATCTAATATCCTTTGTGCAAAACGGTTTTTTACAAAACGGTAAAATAACAGCAATAGTATTTCAAAATTTGCTCGACATCTCGATATCCAATATGGATATTCATATGCAAATATTCACTAAATATACGCTGCGTGTGGAAAATTTATTCGATATTTATATATTGCAAAACAAATATTTACAAATCCGCAACATCGCGAGCCTGTTCTTTATTGAATCCTAACTTGCATTATATGAATTAAGCGTGTGAAATACGTAACAAACAAATTTTTTAAATTAAAAAATTATTTTCATGAGTGTAAAACCATATTAAAGCGCGCGCAAAGCAAACGTCACTTTGACAAACAAGGTGCGTGCGTTTTCGTTCTAACAATGAATGAAGACCGTCTTACCTAAATAACGGCGGTTCTACGTCCATTGATGATGCGCTGGGGGTGGCGGCGGCGGTGGCAGAGGCAGTGGTCTCTCCAGGAGAGGAATGGGGGACACGTCCGGCATGGCGAACCTCAACTTTTGCCAGAACAACTTGTCCCCCCATACCAGTACGGTGTGCGACGAGATTCGCTTTTTGAGATCGGAGTCGAGATCACGCGGGCACACACCGCCCACCAGAAGCAAAATCACCGAGCGGCCTTTACCCTTAAGAGCGTCTCTCAGGGCTGACTTGAACTCGAACCTGGACCACTCGCCGTGTAGAAAGTTCTTCGACAATACAAGAATCGTGCGTCTTGAAGAGTCGGCTGCCTCGGCCACGGCGTCTGCCACGTTGCTACCGGCGCCGAGATCTCGATAGTGCAAACACAGCCTGTAGGAGGTCTCGAGACCCGGCACAAGGATCGTCGAGACGAACGACTCGTCGACCGCGGAGTAAGAGATGTAGGCATCGAACGGTTTCTCCTGGTCTTCGAAGGCGGCAGTTTTATAGCATACTCGTAAACCGCATCTGCCCGCCGCCCAAGCTCTCAGAATGCGACGATGTTTGAAAGCGCCGCATACTAACGCCACCGTCGCTAGTATCAGCACGACCGTGGCTAGCAGCAGTGACAGATAAGCATCCAACGGTCGCGTCTCGACGACGGAGGTCGTGCCCATCAGAGCCGCGCAATTTATTACCGATCCGTTGGCCGGCAGAGTAATTATAGGCATGCCGAGAGAACAGGTGACGCTCCGCCAGTCATTGATCTTTTGACGATTGTGAGACATCCACTCCCGCACGCGGTCCAAATACGTGCATTCGCAATTCCACGGATTCCTGGACAGAGTGATTTCAACCAGATATGGATTTTGTCCAAGCTGCCAGAGAGCGAAAGTGCCGAGACGATTGTTCTCCAGACGCAAGACTTCCAGCTGACGTAACGGCACGAACGTACCGTTATCAATATACGTCAACACATTATTCTGCAAGTAGAGTTCCTTCAGATTCTCCAATGGCATCAGCTCCACGCCATTGAGCATGGTTATCTTGTTGTCTTCCAGATGAAGCACTCGCAGTCGTTTCAAGCCGGTGAAAGTGCTATTACAGATTCTGACAATATTGCTATTGTTAGCGTAGATGACTTGTAAGTTTTTCCGACCTACGAACGATTGAGAGTTCAACTCGTAGAAATCGTTTCCGTCAAGATAAATCTCCGTCGCGTCCATTGGTACTCGATCTGGCAGAGTTGTGTGACCCGAATTAGAGCAGTCGATGATGTTCGCCGACCAGGACTGATCATGATAACACGAGCAGTTTCCCGGACACAACATTTCGCAGTCGCAGGAGTCATAGGCGCAGCAATGACAGAGAGCGAAACAATGCGACAAGTAAGTACAAAGAAATTGCGAAGGTCTGGCTTCCATGAGCGGCATGAACGACTTGTAGCGGTCGTAAGGGAGTCTACAGTAAACGGACTCGAGATCCATCACTCTCGGATGCTGTCTCAGCGTCAGCGAATTGATCCTTTGCAACCACTCCGTGGTGCAGTCGCACACAAAGGGATTTCCGCCGATGTAGAATTCCGGAAGTTGCCTGTTAGGTGGCACCTGAGTAAGTTGAAGTGCCGAGATGTTGATCGTGACGATCATATTCGCATAGAGATCCACTCGAGTGAGATTTGTTTTCGTGGAAAATGTCTGCGGTTCCACAGAAGAGATCTGGTTATCGTTGACGAATAAAAGCTCGATGGAATCCGGAATCGACCAAGGATGTATTCTTGTTAGCCGGTTAAACGACACGTCGAGAGTTTTCAAGCTCATATTTCGCGGCGCGTTGCCGAGATCCGTAATAAGATTTTTATGCAGATCTAACCATTGTAATGTCTTGGGCAAATATTTGTAATCGAACTTCGTGATCATGTTGTCAGACATGTTCAGCCACTGGAGATCGGGCGCACTCGCGAAAATGTCAGACATGTCTTGCAACAAATTTGAGTCCATGCGAATCGCTTGTAGCTTCGGGTTGGCAGTAAACGCGCCGTCTTCCACAAAATCGATCTTGTTCATGCCCAGACTTAAAATCTGCAACTCCGGCAATTGCACAAAGTCCTCCTTCGTAACATTGGTGATCTCGTTACTCATCATTCTTAGCCCGTACAAGCTTGACATTCCTCGAAAACCGAAAGGGTTTCTGAGACTATTGATCTGATTTTCACCGAGATCAAGGGTCCGCAATATTCTCATGTCTTTTAGCGCCACCGGTATGCTATTAAGACGGTTGCCGGACAGGTTTAAATCTTGCATGCTCGAGCAATTCCGAAAGGCGTCCGGATGAATACCCTCGAGCAGGTTGGAGTCCAAGGCCAGCAGCGAGAGCGCGAATAATCCGTTCAGGGAATAAGCATCGAGATAAGTCAAACGATTGTGCGCGAGTTCGAGAGTGTGCAGATTGCTCATCGGCGAGAATGTGTCCGCCGATATCATTTCTATCTCGTTGAACTGAAGATTTAAAATCTGCAGCGTATAGAGATCTTTAAAGAGCGTCGTATCCAGCTTGGTGATTCGATTGTAAGACAGGTTGAGGAGCACGAGGCGTATCAAACCGGAGAACGTCGATGAATTCAGCCACAAACTGGTCAAGACATTCTTCGACAAATCAAGCGTGACCAGTTGATTCATGTCAACCAGCAAACCGGGCGGCAGTATACCGATAGAATTGTTCTGCAATCTCAGTTCTTTCAGCGTCTTCGTCACGTCTCGGAACATTCCCGTCGGCAGAGCGACAATTCTGTTCCCGGACAGGTCGAGGCTCTCCAGAGACTTGAGCCCATGCAGAGCCTGATCGGCCACGACAGAGATCGCATTGCTAGATAAATTCAATATTCTGAGTCGTTTCAACGATGAGAATCCATAGTGCGATAACATAGAGATCTGATTGTTCGACACGTCCAACGAATGCACATCCAGCGGACACGAAGACGGAGCCGCGGTCGATTCGAGTTGACGTTTCGGCAGCTTCTGGCTAACATCGCCGAATCCGAGTTCCGAGATGTCTTTTAGCGTATTCCACGAGATGTTCAAAGTTATTAAATTTGATAAAGGACAGAACAGGCGATCAGGTAATTGCCAGATATTGTTCAACGACAGATCGAGTTTTTCGATTTCCGACGTGTCCTCGAAAGCGCCATTTTCAACCTCCAAACTATACTTGGGTCCGTTCAGTGTTCGAATGGTCAAATTACGAAGGTCGCGTAGACCGCTGAGTAACTTGGCCGGCCAGCGTACTAGTTTGCATCCGGTCAAGTTTAACGACCGCAATCGCCATAAATGAAAAAAACTGTCAACGTTATGAACGGTATTATCGTCTTCTTCTCCAGAACCTTCGCAAACAACGTCCATCGAGGTCACGAATTCGCTGGTGGCCTGAGAAAAGTTCGTTCGGATCGTGTCGTTACCTGCGTAACGATGCACGCAGGTAAGGGCGCCATCCTGTCGTAAGTCCCACGAACAATTGTCTGGCAATTCGAGCCTAGGCGGCAGCTCGCTTGTAATAGCAAGCACGTGGTACACTGGTACGAACAGGCAATAATAGGCCAACAAAAGCAACAGCGATCTTCTCCCGGAACTTTCGTGCCGACCGACGAGCCCACGCATCTTTAGTGAACTCGTTGCCCGCGCTTGGTACCGGTTTTGTGTCTTCCAATCATCACACGCTGCGCAACAAATGCGTCACTTGAATATTGTCAGCTGCCTGTCTATTATACGGAATTCTGACTGGAATGTATCACAGAGAGAAAGAGAAACCGCCGCACCGTTTGCTCCGTCGCGGTGAAACAAAATTCACTTAAATTCGATCACAAGGTGAACGCGGTTATTGTTCGACACCTCAAACGATCACTAAAGAAGACAGTCGCTTTGTATCAGCAGTTTTCGAAAGTACTAATTATCACGATTATTATCATGCAATTTTAACTAAATGCAGAATCGTTTACACTCTAAGATTACTTGGTTTAAATGGCGGATGATAAATTGATTAATATAATTTTTTTTTTTTTTTAATACTCAGTAGCTTTTTATTTAACAAAGAAGTTACTCTATTATTCGCGATGTTCTTCAATCTTCCTGTTCAACTTACTCTTTCCGAAATAACCGGCAGTGCGATTGCAGAAATCACGTCACGTAACTTTAACAAGCATCAACCCTATATCAGAATGTTATCCGCTCACGTTAGTTTGCTGACGAACTACCATCGCGTTTCGTTATCTACTTGCGTCCAGAGGGACCGTGCTCCGTTCTCATCCGCGCGACATTGTCGTACAAACTCTTCGATCCGCGCTCCGAAATGTGCTGTTACAAAATCCCGCGCATTGCACTATCTTCTCTTCGATGTCGAGCGAACACGTTTTCGAGGAGATCCATTTAAAAAATTAGTCGGTATTTTTTCATGATTGTTGCAAAGATGAAAAAAAAAATTAATTTCACCTAAGTTTTTATGCGAAGATAGACGAAGATAGAGAAAAACGTAGCAGGGAGATCGTCTTCCGTAAGACGCCGAGGATCACAGTACTCGGTACGACGGCCACCGCACAACTGACGAGCGAGATCTCCTCAGCATCTAACTCGACGCAGCGTCCACCAATCGTTTCTATCCCCACCGACCGGTGGCGGCAGCACTCACACATAGCGGCGGCGAGCGGCGGCACCCAAGAGGAGTGAGCACGCGCCTACCGCAGGACCTCGGGGTAGGACGAGGACATCCTGCGTTTCGTACGCGAGCGCATCTTCCTCGCGCTCCTCTTGCTTGGTGTAACGCGCGCACGCACACGGCAGTTACCATTACACGCGATCGACATGGGACGGACGAACGAACGAGAGAGCGAGCGAGCGCGCATAGAGAGAAGAACGAGCGGACATTGCACGCAACCTGTCTGTATCTTCTCGCCATTCCCCCGGTCCTAGGAGGGAGACCCGGGGACATGGTATTGGAAAAAAGCATCGACACTTTACTCGTTATTAGACTCGGCAAAAAATATCGATATCCGTACTAGCGTCGAAAACGAAAAATATCGACGCGTGCACTATCGTCGGTACGAATAAATATCAAAAAGGAAGATGATCGTACGCGTTTTAACGTTTTTCATGTGTACACACTATTTAACACGTATGTAAAACCTGATTAAATTTTATCTTGCTTAATTACAGATGATTAAATATTTTTGCGTGATAATTTCTAAACGTACATTCCAAGGATGCAATGATGCGTTACAGCATCATGTAACTATACTAAACTAAGTAACTAAGTAACTATACGGAACCAAGTTTCTGTACATACTCGAGTTTTTCGTTTACCTAAGTGAAGTAGATATTACATGGAGGATATAGCGACTAGACGCACGTCCAAAACTAGTTGTAACATTTACGTGCGTGCGTTACGTGAGTCGTGGACATATTCCACGACAAACGGGGAAGGGACTGACGTCTTGCGCCGGTCTTTGCCAGCCGTCTCCATCTCGCTCGAGATCTCATTTGAGGAGGAGAGCTGCTTCTGCTCATAGGAGAAACTATTCCGAGAGAGGGCGGAGGACGTAGCGCTCGTCTCCACGCACACGCAGCGCATACTCATCCCGACTGCCACCGCAGCATCGCCCGAAGGGTGCACACAGGGACAAGCGACCGAGAGAAAGAGACGGGAGAGAAAGAGAGAGACGAAGAGGAAGAGAAGCCGGTGTGCACGACATTGCGATTCGATTGCCGAACTTGCACGAAGAACTGCGAACCGGTCTTTCCTTCTCCTTGCGCCGAAGAGACGCGACGAGTCTTCTTCTGGACCCCACGATATTCGGAGCATCCACCCCGACACGGACCGCGTCGGTTGTAAAAAGGATTCGATCAATTTTTAAGTGGTCGCCAATCCCACTACTGGATCTTCTTTCTCTCTTTCTTTTCTCTCGCATCCCTGATCTCAAAACCAACAAACAACAATCGCCCGTTTCCTCCGTCGAGAGCCTCTCGATCTGCAGATCGTTGCGATTCGAGAGAACTCCGGATATGTCTGATGTTCAATAAGCCTCGCTGATTCATGCTTGTTCGGCCGACAAGCGACTTTCGACTTGATCGATGAGGACTCGAAATAGTTTGTAACTTCGGTGGCCACGGTCGTGCTGCGGTTTCGACTCCGCAGAATATATTCACGCGACTCGACTCGCCCGAACCTGCCTGCGCTCCGCTGGTTTCGCCTCGAGGCATTAATTCATATGAAGTGTCACTTAATTGGAAACTTCGACGAGAAATAACCATCAGATAGTGTATACACCTCTGCGCGTCCCATTCGCGTTCCGTATCAAATGTTTGTTACGCGATACGAAAGACGGATCATTCGCTTAATTGACGCATAGACGATAAAACATAGACTTGTCGTAACTTCCGGAGGAATCCTTTCGGGAAATATTGTGAATTATTAGTTGCGCTACTATAAAGCAAAATTCATAGAAGAAAGATCGTCTGCGCACAAGTTTTTTCTCGTCTTGTGAAATGAGCGAGACATGATTTAAAGCACGGACGTTTGAGTCTACGATAAACAAGAAAAGATCCGTTAGGACCATATTTCACGAGAGCATCTGCGAAAAAATAGATTTAAAAAAAATCGTTGCAAATAAAATTTATAGCTGTGTAAACAAGGGTTTACATTATGTTCTTTTGTTCGATCATGTGTGACCAAACGTGTTCAAGAACTGTAGAAAAAGAAAAGAAGGCAGGTACTGGCTGCTCTGTGCATATGTACCGCATATATAAAGCATTTAGGGTTCTGAGTAAAAAGTGTGTGTGTGTGTGTGTGCATCGGCAGATATTTTAATTTTTTTTCAAAATTTTTTCTTATCTTTATTTTAAGAAAAAAACAATTCTTGTAAGCGTTCAATATGATAACACCGAAACGATGTATTTGCCGATGGAAACACGACTTATTTTTCGCGATATATACGACGCATCCGAGCGTCGTGAATCAGGAAAAGATCAAACATTTTCTCAAACTGCAATTAATTTGTCGCTCCATTACGCGCGGAGGCTCCTCGAAGTCACGTTTAATTAAAATCGTTATAACAGCGATCGTGGATCGTTATAGCTCCAATAATAGGTACCGTAGAGATATCTGACAAGGTTTCCTCCGGGCAAAAATATACGCAATTTCACTCTGGTACCTCCCAGAAACGAACCTGTTATTTCTCAGCACACGTCTGCTTCGTTATCAACTAATGCTCGAACGGATTCGCCGTATTAAAAACTCTTGTCGGTTGCGCTACACATCGTATCCTCAGACTAGAGCAAGCGTAAATTAAAACTAAAAAGAAAAGTTCTAACGCTTTGAGATATAAAATTGGCAATAAAGGCTTGAAAGAGAAACGTGCTGTAGATTAATCAAACAAGGTTTTTTATTTTTTTTCAAAATGTGTATATTTTAACCTTTAGAGGACGAGGGTGGTCGAAATATCGACCACCTACCAGGTTGGGAACTTGTACCGACTAATCCGATAAAATTATACATACATTTCAGGTAAATTAAAATCCTTTAAAGGTTAAAATGTTTTGATCGTATATTGCGGTTTTCCTCAATTATATATTTGTGAGTAATATAATATATTATAAATAATTACAGTCTTATTTTAGAACTTTACAAACAATTATATATTTAAGAATTATACAAGTTTTAGAAACGCTGTGTACAATGTACTTATATTTCTCAAACGGATCTCATAGTCCGAAAGTAATCGCACCTCGTCCTTCCGCTAAAAACTTTCGTTTCCGATTCGGAAATCAATTAGTGGCAGATTCAGTTTCCATGTAAGAGGTGAATCTCTTGCGCGTCACCGATGCGCAATCTTATCGGGTGGAATAGCGCCTGGAAATGGCGGGGGAGAAAGAAGTTTTAATTAAAGCTAGAATAAGAGTTTAATCGAGCAAGAGGGATTAATTGCCCGGAGGGAGAGGGGGATTAAAACGACCGTGGGGTCAAAGGAAACTGGTCAGTCTCTTCCGTGCGACAGTGCCGTGACTTCTGAAATACCTCAGACAAAGTCATCCGTATAAATATGCGCGTGAAATCTCGCTGTGACTGTTCTATTATCTCTAATTAACGAAACGCACGAGTTCACGCGCACAATGACGCCGACGTGAATTTCGCTTTTCATTTTCTAGATATCTCGTCCTATCAAATTCTTCTAATTCTTGGCGATTCATAGGCGAAACGCAATTTCTTTGTGTAAAGTACGCTAGGATGAACAATAGCGAATTTAAAAAACCTTGTGACCGACTTCGCGACTCAAAAGCTTCGCTAGCGTGATTCTCTCTGTCTTTCTCTCGTAGTACGTTATAAATTAACTTTGCTTAATCCTCGTCAAGAAACTATGCTTGGTTTTATCATCTTATATTTTTTCCGAATTGAAACTTTATTTTTTTACGAGATTACGCGCAACTGACGAGCGTGTAAAAATAGTCGGCCATGATTTCACAACTCATGATTTTCACAGCTGCACAGCCGTGAGATTTCACCAAGTATTGTGCGACATGCTATTGTTGCGCCACGTACAACATATACTATGTCAAACAATACTGTGCTTTACGATGATTCGATTTATATCGGATTTTTCGGTTGTGTATTACGTATCAGACGCGCCGTGTGCGGCCACGGTATGTGCAAGTCTAGTGCAAAATAGATCCGCATCCGTTTACCAAACAAGTCTATCACTGCCGACTGAAAATACACAGAGCAAATCCGTTGTTAGATATAACGCCACGTATGAATAGATACACGCCAAATGCATGTAGTGTTTTGTATACGTTTTAAAAACGATAGAAAAATAATAAATATACAAAAATGAGAAAGCTTTCGGCTTTATATTGATAAAATCCAAATAAGAAACAGATAAAAATAAATACGAGAAAGAAGGTCAAAAAAATGGCAAACAAATACAATTATTACAAACTTTTGAAAAATTGTGTTTGTGAAATATAAATTTATTTCTTTAAGTAATAACATGAAAAATTTGTGTTTTATCATTTTTACACGTACTGAGAATTTATGAGAGAGATTTCAGATAGATGGTAATAAAAGTCCTAAGCAAGAGCGCTACGGGAAATCGCAACGGTACGAAAGCAATCGGCAATCAGTTCGCGACTGTCTTTCAATAACGGAACGCCCGATGGTGGTATTTACAATTTATCGAAAGTTCGTGACGCGCCGTAGACTCTCCCGGAAAGAACGCAAGCAACAAAGAAGAATTGAAAGCTCCGCTTCAGTACAATAAAGTATCGGAATTTCCAGAACGACTCGACAAACGGCGTGCCGCGACTTTTACTTCTGAATAAGTCGAGCCGTCGCGACGCGTTATTAAAGCGTATCCGAGTGTTTGCTGTTTCAATATACAAATCGGCGAACGCGGTATCCCGCGGGCAAAGAAACATCGACGCTCACCACAAAGAAAGGAGAAAAGATTGCAAATACGGACACGCGAGCGTGACGACCGCGATGTGTTAATACGATTTCTTTTAAATTTGCGAGAAAGAGAGAAAGAGAGAGAGAACGAAAAAGAGAGATTTAAATGTGCAATCTCGCAACGCGGTACACGCGAGAAAAGTACACTGACGAAAAGTTTCTCGGAATAAAAGGAACTGCCGCAGCCAACGGGCACAAAACACTTTCAAACGACCGTATTTCGACCGGTGTATTATCCACCGAAGAACGGGAAGAGAGAAACGAAGTGCCGGATGCCGCAAAAGAGACAGGCACTTTCCTCCCGCGAGAGCTCGGGTGTTCTTCTTAAGGAGATTGACCATCAGCGTCGAACAAAGTCCAGAACCGCAATGCCACTCATCGACGCAGACACCGATTTGTGCGCAGTTCCGGATCTGCAACAGAACGGAACGGCACACGGAACTTTGATACCTACTCCCCTCCGATCTTTCTCCTTAAACGAATTTGCGAAAATTGCATTGTTGCAGCGGCGCAATTTGCCCGCGTGTCGACTATGACCTCATATCCGCCACTTCCTGGCAAATTTCTCACGTCGAAAGTCACGGTGGCAAATAGCTATTTAAGTTTGGTCCCCCATAAATCTCTTCAACGTTATAAGAATTTCCGCATTCCCCGTTGGTATAAAGAATGTAATAACTTTCCGTTCTGATCTGCCAATGGAACTCCGATGTTTTAAAAGTAAACATGAATATTAAATTAGATATCATATTATATTTGTTTATACTATTACTGCGAGTATAATTTATGTTAAGTCGAAAACTGTGTGTGGCTTTCAAGGTAGGATCTCCCAGAAAGATTTCTATACGGGTGCCGGATCGCTCATTTCTTACGACAAATAAGAAGTGCACCTTGTTAAATCGTCTTGTAAAAGGAAGAACGAGTATTTAAGAGGTTGATCCACGCGTAGCAATTTTTTACTCCGATTCGATCGTTGCAATTCAGATCAATTCTGAGAATGGCGTTCTTTTTGTTAGAATCCCGCGCGTTTCTCTCTATCCCTCTCTCTTCTCCCTACTTCGAATTCCAACTGTCTACTTTGTTCGGTCGTACATTCGTTCGATTTAAATCGATTTCTTCGTGTGATGCACTTCGTTCCAGTTTTCTTTTCCGGCGGTAACAAATTGCAGAAACCGACACACTATTTCACACTAATTAAAACAATCTTTGTCGAATTTCCTATTTATCTTTCTTTCTGTCACACATTTCAAAAAAGAATATTTCAAATATATGTAAATTTTTGTAAAGTGCTTTTCTGCGAAAAAAGAAACTCATAAAAAATACCGTTGAAGTTTGGGACGTTCATAAAGCGAAAAACTACATTTCAACATTTTGCGTCTTCTTTTGTGACGTATTTCAATTGTGTTACATCCATTGACATATAATAAAAATGTTATTTTTTAGAATAACGGAAGGCGCTAACAATGTTTTTTCTATTTGCACGCGTCGTAGCGGTGGCAGTTTTTTTTTTTTTTTTTAATAAATAGAAACAGGTCTTTTACAAAAGTTGTGCTTTGACATTTTTTAGTTTTCAATAAAGGTACGGTGCGTTTTTTGTTTAAAGAAACTGTCAACATTTTCTCGTCGGCAATCTATTTGCAGCAATTCATAGCAGTGCGCGCGGGTAGACAAAAAACGCGAGCTCTGTCGAAATACAACTTTTTTTCGCCGCAGTCATTCTAGATCGTTAATTTGATGTATAGAGTCCAGCGTTGAGAATGCATGTACAGACCGTATGTACGTGGTCTGGTTTCAATGCGGTGGAGATCTCTTTCAAGTTGCACCGGCAGAAC
>QVNW01001732.1:0-29479 GCA_014825475.1 Pseudomyrmex flavicornis
GAAAAGTTGTTCAGAATCATGTCCCTAACAACATATTTCAAACTCATTAAAATCGGAGAGGAAGCCCCTAATCTAAATAATTACCAAAAATAAAAATTGCTGGGTGAAAGAAAAGAAAAAAATGATAAAAAATGCGATCGCGATTTATTTTCCAACGCTATATTTCATCCGAGAGAGAACTACATAGTCTTCCGTAACTTTAGGTGTGTCCTCTTTGTAATAAAACACGAGAGTCTATTTTCACGTGCGGCGTGGATGAAAATAGAAAAAATGTCGCTTCCTACGAGGTAAGCAGTTCCAAATTAGATACCGCGAGTCGAATCTCCTTTTCCTGCCGCTCACGTTTGTGTGTGTGTGCGACACAAACGGAAGAGTGGAATGAATATTTGCCGCGATAGAGCGAGGCCTTTTGTGCTGGCTCGGTGCCAGGACAAAACTGACGAACATCTAGGCAATTTACGAAGTCCTTCAAAGTCGCGAGAACAAACAATTCAAATCGGGAATTGAACGAAGCATGAATCATTTTGCGCGAAATAATGTTCTCACCTTCTTGAAGCCGTGAAACGAGAATGCGCCTACGTTCATCCGCATTTTTACGATCCGTCACTCTCGTTCCTTCCTCCACGGCAGGATAACTCCCTGTCTTGATTTTTCGCGCACACGTGAAGATAAATATACAGCCGATTGTAATAATATTCGTATTCGATATAATTTTAATCTCTCCGAAATTCTTAGCTTTATTTAAGAGAAAAATCTCGAGACAGAGACTCAGTCGACTGGATCCAGTGTTTCCCAATCTAACTCGAAGATGACAAAATTTTTAACGATGTGTTTTTACAATTTAATAAAATTTCACGCATTGTATACGCATTTTATACGTAGATATATATATATATATATAAACAATTATTAAAACAACAATTTTATCTTTGCTAAATTATCTTGTCTAAAAAAATAATGAGAACATCTCTCAAAATAGCTTCGTTTAAAAGCTCGAGAATTACCCGCGAGGCAACACGCTAAATTCAGATACTACGTACGGTTTAATGAATTTAACGAAGTACACGGAAGTGCAAGCAAAGCACCGAGTAACAACGAGCAAGATCTTTCCCCAGGTGAACTCTCGAATATCTCATCTTACCGAGAACACCGAGCAAGTTTCTCTACGGAACTTCCGGTTCCGATCACTTTGCGGGAAACACTGAAACCGGACGGTGTTGCCGCGAGACGAGCAACGGCGAGAGTGGTCGACCGGTTCCCTCGGCATCCGGCGGATGTCGAAGGTAAGAGAGCAGCGCGCTCGTGTGTGCCGCGATCGATTTTTCGCAAGGCATTCGCCGAAGATCTTTCGAGACGTCTTTCGGGCAGGATGGTCGGCCGGCCACTGATCGAGATGCGTGCACAGGGTCCGAATACGAGCGAGCGAGCGTAGCGCGATCGTGACGCGTGGTGCATTGGGCGAGCGAGCGGGTGCGTGCGCTCGGACGTTTCTCGCTCATCCGGCGAGCGCGCATATTGTAATTTTTAATCGAACCGCGCCGCTGGAATGCCATTGTCTGCCTGTTCTGCTAGCTTTCTCTTTCTTTTTCTCTCTTTTCTGACTGGACGCACACAGTTTATACACATATCGATTTTCACCCTTTTGCAACTTTCGATCCTTTGATCCATGCCGTTCCAGAAAGAGAGTTGTTTTGCTAAATAAATTATATTATCTGTATGTATCAGCTAAAATTTCTGATGTCAATAATAAATTACTCTCTTACTTTTCGGAGTATTGACATTAATGTGTAAGAATGAAAAAATTGTGAGCAGACACGTGCCTCTCTTCTGAATAAATTTCCGACTGTTAAATCCTACCGACGACATGGGAAATCTCGACCGCGCCGCTTCTTTCTCAAAAACGAGATAACAACGTTTGCGTAAGGACGTAAAGTTATGCACGTTTGAAAACGACGGTATGACGAATGTAAATGAGCGTCAACGGAGAAACGTGTCCGAAACAGCCGAGCGTAAAGCGCAGCCGCGGGGCACATACGTTGTATGTCTCCCATCTGGAATAAAGCGCTCAGGAAAAGCATCGTTCAAGAACGCCCGCGCGGTGATAATGCACGAATGCATTGCGCTGCCGCATTGGACTTTAAGCTTTTGTGCGAGAAAGCGCGTTGCAGCAGCGGCGAAAAAAAAATCGCTGTCCGATTATATTCTCAAGGCGCGCGCGTTTGACATCAAACACGCCTTTCTTTAAAACTCTTTAAAACGACTTTGAATCTGTACGTTATAGACGCGCGGATGAAACAGGATGATTAAAAGCTCGGCAAAATTTTATCGCGATTAAATATGGAAATTAAGTAAAGTCTCCGAGGCGAGCCAAGCTTTTTTTTTCAACCAACCACATATTCCGGCGTGTGTGATTAATATCTTGTATCAAGGCAATGTACACGCGTTATACTCGCCCTTCTGTCGATAACACTACCGATCTCGTAAGCTCTATTATTAGATTCTTGCATGAATGTACTCACTCTATCTCTTTTTTTTTCTCTCTCTCTCTCTCTCTCTCGTCGCGGCATAACAATGGAGAAAGGATTATCCTGTGTTGCACGTGCACGGGGTAAAAGCGCCTCGTTAGCACGCGCCTTTTAATCCTTCGACGCGGGGAGAGATCATCGATTGTCCACCCGTCGATTGTTGTTTTTTTTTTTTTTTTTTTTTTTTTTTCGCCACGGATCGCGCGCTGCGTTCAGTCTGCACGCGGTCGAGAATTCACAATCGTTTTCACACACAAGAAATCAGAAACCAATAAATGCGTTTTTTTTTTTTTACAGATAACACTCAACGCCAGACCGCAAACACGTGTGCAGCTGAAAGCAGTCGCGAGGCTTCGCGAGAACCCTGTTTGTTGTCTAATCTCCTTCCGACGGTATACGGAGCCGTGCCGGAGACACGTGAATGACGTCGATCTCGTCAGACACGTCTCTATCATACGTGAAGATACGATCCAATTCTTACGCTCGATGTTTGCATCTTTCCATCACGTCTCACGCAATGTATTGGAGTTTTTTTTACGTCATCGCACGTCGCACTCGACGACATATTCATCGACGTATATATAATTGCGCGTCGCTCGAGAGACGCTCTCGCTTTCGCAATTCCTATCGTCGAGAGTTTACAATTGTCGAAAGTTTCGATCTCTGTATTGCGATAATTAATTAAATTCGAAAACTTGATACGTACAACACCACACGTGGAGATATCGCGCTACAACCTGACGCGTTCAACAATCAAACTATCGTCGCGTCGGGAGATTTTCATCCGCACGAGTGACGCCATTTGTCTTCCCGTAATTTACGTTGATTGATCTCGTGCGCGCACGAGTGACGCCGCCGATCTCGCCGCCGAGATGGAATTAACGTTAGGATAAATCGCGAAGCTGTACCTAATCCATCACCGTTCTCCCATCGCGTTCGCACGCGAAATGAACGGCGCACCGTTATAATACTCCGTGCGATTTCGCGCTTTTGCGAGTCGCCGCCGCCGCTGCCAATTTGCGAGAATTGTGCGACTAATCGCGCGCGCCGCCTCAAGCGTTTCGCTAGACTGTCAAACTCATCACGTCCGAGAAATCTCCGCGCGTACGTTTTTTCGCGGATCGAGTGTCGCGAAAAAATCTCCCGCGCGCGTAATTAATGTTCATTAAGATATCTTTTTCTCTATCTTTTAACAAGGACTCGCGATATCCGATCCTCGCGGATACACGCCGGGAAGTTACGCGAGACGTTTGAAATTAATGAAAGTACCTTCCACGAGCAGGCGCATCGTTTATATTCGACTTTGTGTGTGTGTGTGTGTGCGCGCGCGCGCGCGCACGTTTCTCTCTCGCAATACTGAGAGAAAAGCGTGTGTTAAAGAGAACCCGATGTGGTGGTAAGTACGTACACATAACGCACACAACTCTCTCAGATAAATATAACCGTCGAGGCGGGCTTTCGGGCCAAGGTTACGGTGGTTCCGCCTCGTCTCTGGTACCATATTGAAGATAAGTATACCGTGAAAAATGAAAAGTTAACGCCCAGCGGCAAAAGCTGTCATATACGCTAATTGCAACGATTATCCGGTCAAGAAATGACACTTCTTCCACTGTGACTCTATGATTATACTCGCGTGTATAATTTCGGAGTCACTGTGCCAATCGATACGCGCGATCGATCGGCACTCATTGTTGCTCTTTTTTTCCGAGCGACGGTTTCTATGAAAAAATTACGGCATAAAATTGCGCTTTGTGTGCTTCGCGACTTCGCAGGGTCACGCACGGTCGGCGTGCGTTCACGCGTGCGTCCGTCGCCGCGCACTGTCACGCACATCCTGCGTGCGCGCGCGCGCAAAGCGGCGGATGTAAATATTTTTACGAGCATCGCAACTGCGAGAGAAGAAAGACGAGACGGACGTCCCGAACTAATTGGACGTTCCGAGGCGGCGGAGGCAGCGGCCACGAAGCCGGACCGGCTAATTTATTGGAAGCTGGGAAATTGGTCCCGTCAGCCGCGGCGAAAGGATATTTACCGTAAATACATCGGGATGAGCCGTGAAAACGACAAAGAAAAAGAGAGGATACATAGTAATGATTCGTAGGAAGGAAGCTGAGGAACTCGATTTACTCTGGCAAAAAGGTCCAGGTGAAGAATCTCCTTCTTGGGAAAAGAGAATGCGTCTCATTATTATTTCTTAAGGTACGCCGTACAGACAAGGTGTACCGTATTTTTCTTTCAGCGCGATCGTGCTTAATGAGGTTGAACGCTAAAAAACAATAGCGAGCCGCTGGATGAATGATTCACGTATAGCGCGGACCGCATCTCACGCTACGTGCGCATTAAAATCAATAATCGCTCTCACTCAATATGTTGCGTGTTATAGTAGTTGACGTTATAAATAAACCAGTATGTTCTGTCACCCTAGTGCCTTCGATTAGGTGGCTTGCGCGCACTTGAAAGGTCGCCGGCGGCGATTAAAGTTGGTTAGTATTCAATTCCCGCCAACCGAATCTGTTTTGCGGTTACGAATACAATTACGCAAATCGGGCGGCGAAACGGGTTAAATACTTCATTGCGGATACCTCATTGGCCGGTTTACACGTATCGAGATCGCACGGATCTTTTGTAAAACGATCGATTTATAACCGCTGCGCATAACGCAGGTACGTTGTCGTGCGAGTTATCGTTGTGGTCGCAACAGAAGCCTAAAACGAGCGAGTTCATCCCCTCGCGAACGGACGGGAGAAGGACGACACGGCTTAAAGTCTTCGACCTGCGTGCGAGCACGTGTATACGCTCGCGCGCCGATTCTTTTAAGCCTCGTTAAGACTCGACTTAAGCTTTAATTGAAAGTCTGACCCTGACTACGGTCAGCGAGTCTTTTTTTCTGCCGCGGAGAAAGAGAGAGAAAGAGAGAGGGTGTTTCTCATGATCACGACGAAACTTGTCCGACGCGCATGTAAATGCTCAGCAAAAACACTCAGAAACACTCGGCGAAACTGTAATACAAGGATAATATCACGACAGAAATTTTAACTTTTTCAGAAATATTAATTTAACGCTCGTTATATGTCGAAACAATAGTGTTGCGTATATGGTTTAACTTATACAGCCGCTAAAACACACATACACATATATATACAAGACCCAACCAATTATAATTCCATGCGAGGCGGGATAACCATAAATCCGGCTTGGAAAGTTATCCACGATGGAGGTTCATAGCTGTTTCCCAACACACGTGTGTCAGAAAAGCAGAGAAACTAACATTATGGAAGTACAGAATTAGTTCGGATATTAGCGACCAAAATTTCCTCGACTATAAGTGAAAATTAAATCTCCATTGTAGCAAAAAACGAGTCGACTGTAAAAATTGACAAGTCGAGTAAAAAGCCCGAACTCGAGCTTCTAATTGCTCTGTTCTTTTGTTCTTCTGTCCCGAGTGGCCGAGATAATGCGACTTTTGTCAAAAAAAAAAAAAAAAAAAAAAAAAAAAAAAAAAAAAAAAGTATTAGTGTAAATTCACGGAATGAAAGTTTTGCTAATATCTAGATAATACCGTACGTCATCGCGCGAAAGATGTGTCCGGAGAGTGCGGCAGAAAACAGAGCGTCCTAGTTACGTGGACCACATTATCGATCTGCTCACCCGGTACATGCCGAACCTCCGTCGCGTCGACGGAGAAAGCCTTCCTGCCCGGCCGTATGACTCCGGGGAGTATATGCCACATACGCGTGCTTCTCCGTATGTACACACTCGAGAGATGCGACCGGCACACACAGCATCCTCCTCCTCTACTCGAGAATTCAATACCCGACGCGAGTCGCTCGATACCGGGTACCGGTCGATTGTGTCTCGAGGGGAAAAAACGCTGTTCCGAAGAGGGTAGCTCTCTCGCTCTCTCGCTCTCTCGCTCTGATTTACGCACGCGCAACCGAAACGAGGAGCGAGTGTAGAACACGAGCGCACGTGCATCGTTAAATCGCGTCCGCGATTATGCAGATACATGTATAGTGGGAACAACGTACACACACACACACACACACACACACACACACACACACACACACACACACACACACACACACACACACACACACACACACACACACACACACACACACACACACACACGAGTGCAAACAACGTCGAACGCGCGTGTGAAACGCGTTTATTTATTCTCGTGAAAATATTCGGGATTTCGCAGTCGATTCATTCGCATGCGAAAAGTCAAACAAACGAGCGAGACGTGTAAAATTTATCATGCGAGGAACATGGCGGAGATTTATCTCCCGCGGGAAATTTGACGTCGTTGTCAAACTAAAGCCCGGAAACGGCGGCAATTACCTTTAAATGAGACGTTGGCAAACCTAGACGGCGGCGCATCACTCTGTTTGCCTCTTCATCATACGAATCTATCGTGGTGTACATCAGCGTATATCTTGGTCGCTTTATGGTTCCGGAAATGCGTCTATTAACGTCGGTCGTCGCGGCCCGCGGGCGATGGTCTGACGCTGAGGTAGACAAGTGGCTCGCGATAGGCCTATTATGTCTCGCTTAAGTGCAGCGCTGCGAGCGCAACGTTCGCCAAGGTGTGTACACCGATTCGCGAGAAAGATGTAATGCACACCAAGACGACGCGTCTCTCGGTGTGCACATTCGCCGCGACATCAATTCATCCTTCGACGAACCTGCGTGATCGACCCTCGCCGTGAACGTGCAATTAGGGTACATCTTTCGTATACACTTCGTCACGAACACGGAGGCGATCGGGCAGCTCGAAACGATCGTTCTCGGAATGAAAACGTAACCTCCGGAGAAGCGAAAAAAAAAAAAAAAAATTTATCCTCGCAAAAACCGTGTGAACATTCGAAAAAAAATTAAGTGTTCTTGCAAAATAATATACATAAGATTTAATTAAATCCAAATAGAATTAACGTTTGTCTCTGCGTTGTTCAAGCTCTCGTTTAATATGCATGTCCTTTTTCTCGTGCGCTCTTCCTGAGGGAGAGGCGCGTTATAATCTAATGACGCGTGGGTGCGGGTCGCGTCGAAAAGCCCCGTTAAAAATTAACATGCTAATCTGCATGGTTCGCGAGAGAGAGGGATCGAGTTAACGCGCGGTTGATTGCTCTTGCGGGCTCGTTAATTATCTCGTCGCGAAAACTACCGCTAGGGAAATAAAGTAGAGTCTGGTAGTCTGGACGTGGCGTGTGCGAGCGAGCTAGCTAGCTCTCGGAGCTTCTTACGTTGTCTAGACACGAGAAACGCCCGATATATATACCGTACGTATTCCGTCACGGAACACGCTCCTCCGCATATTCCTCCGCATTGCGAATTACGCGCGCGGATACGAGGTATATGTTGGTCTGGCGTGCGCGAGACGAAACAGAGGAGGACGCCCAGCCACGGGAGCGTGTCGCATTGTCTGCTGACTCGGTGATACACATTCGTCATCATTGTGAGGAACCGTTGCGCGAGGAAAAATTCATAAAGGAAACGCATGGCTCGCTGCATGCGCGAAGAGCGCGGACAATGGGAGCGTTCAATGGTTAAAAAGCACGGACGATCGACACACACACACACACATGCACGCACATTATGGTCTGCGTATTATTTAATTTGGTTGTTCTTCCACACTACACGAAATGAACACGAGGCAATATAAATTCGCAAAATTTTGCGCGACCATTTAATATTAATTGCGGGGGCACGTGCGCGTACAGCATGGTCAGGCTTCGTAATCCCGTGATTTTAATTTCGCAACAAAACGCGAATATACAAGTTTAATTTTCAATCTCGTAACACACACGTGTGCGACATTCATTTCATTTTAATTAAACCGGGCATGGCATTTCGCGTGTTTGGTGAATCGTTGTTAGAATAACTAATCCGTGTGGAGTAAATATTGTTGTACGGATTGAATTTCGGAGGCCGCGCTGCGGGCTGATAAAAAATTGAAACCTGCATCGGGAAAACGTATTTTCAAATGACAAGTAAAATCGGTACTTACGCGCGTGTTTGCGTTTATCTTGTCGCGCTGTGTGTAAAAGGTTTTGTAATAAATTATTTATTCTTCTCGCATCAAGAGGAAGAGCGACACGGAACGTAATATCTTTCCGAAATATGTACAAGCTCGGTGTATCGCAGCCAGAGTGCAGTTCGAACGAAATCTATTATACAAGTATGTACCGGAGCGAGCTTTTCGCGTGAGTCAGCGAAAAATACGAGTTACCGCGACGCTTCCATCTTTTACTGAATTCTATAAGAACGAATTTTGCGCCGAGCGTTTCTTTTCTAGCAACGCGAAAGTGTTGCGGGAAGAATGCGTCATTTGTTATTAAAAGATTGTAAGAAATTCTTTCTTCTCTTCGCGCGTCATTTCGTTTACTTTTTCGTTCCCGACGTAGGCTTTCGAGCCAATACACAATTTGCTTTTAACGAAATAGCGCGAGCGGACTGTCATTTGTTCCTGATACATATAAAACGATTCTTTTGAGTTCATGTGTGAAACAACTTTTAAACGTACATACACGCAACAGCTTGAGATATCTTCTGGCGCGCTCACGACGACAACAAAAACGTCATCTCGTTATTGCCGTCTCTTTGTTCGCGCGCGTAACTTACCACATGAGCTCTGTGATGCTGATGGTGCATAGTGTGATGATGATGGTGTCTCTTCTCCTTGACATGGTGCTTGGCGTGATGTTTGTTGCCCCGGTGCGGCGGGTAAGTGTGGTAAATCATGTTGACGCCGTGGCAGGGCGGTTGGCGTCACCTAACTTCAATGATGCCGCACTTGGAGACGACGCTTATCTGCTGACCGCCGCTCTGATGATGATTCTGGTGGTTCGCCGTCAGGCCTCCGGCGAAGTTGCCCGGCGTTTTCCTTGACGCGGTCTCGGCCAGCGACTTCTCGTCGTCCCGAGTCGAATCTTCCAGATTTATGTCGCTCTCGTCGTCGATGTTCACGGTGAAGGCGACCCGGTGATGAGGCACTAACTTCACGGTGGTACCGATCGGCGTCACCGTGGTGGCCGGATCGAGCTTTACCAAGGCAGCTTGCAGCTCCAGAGCATCCATCTTCACAGAACGCGCCGAGAGATCTCTAGATCTCTCGATCTTTCTCTTCTCTCTTTTTTTTTCTCTCGCTGGACTCAAAGTTCTTTTCTTGTCGTTCGTTCGACTGAATAATATTCTCGATGAAGAGTTCACTAGATGGACACTCTTTCTCCGGATTTCGCAAGGCAAACCGAAAGCCCCATCTGGAGCGCCGAAGTGTGGAAGATGTATGCTTCTTTTTATATTGCGATCGACTTCGCGTGTTCCTCGAAAAAAACAGAAGTGGTTCTTTTCACGTGGTTTGATACAAACAAGACGTAGAGAATAAGTTTTTTCTGTCGATATTTTTCTTCTCAACGTCGTATTCAATCATTACACACGTGAATGCTTTTCACCGTCGATACAGAAAACTGATTGATATCGTATTTTGATATGCACACTCAGATAAAAGAGTTCTTGATTTATTTGTAATACAAATTCACTAGAACACCTATATTGTTTTTCTCTCGTGAATTATCTGTGCGTCTCTAAGATTTTGTAAAAAAAAAGAAAAGATTGCTCACAAAACAGAACACTCTAAAAAATTATTCAATATTTTAGAGTATCCCGTTTGAAAGAAAATTACATACAATAACCCGTCAATGTGCAGAGAAACCAAACAAATATACGCGTGTTGAGAAACAAAGTCAATCTGTTTTGAAGGTATTTTTCTCGCGAACAAAAAGAGAACGCGAAGATTGCGCCAAATCACGCACGCATGTCCTTACGTGCTACTTTAATTTCCGCGTTTTATACCCGATTGCACCTGCGAAATTTTTCCGCGTCGTTGCTAGCGAGGTGACTCGAAGAAAATGGAAGACAACGCCGCGGCATCGCATTATATCGACGAGGGCAGTTATGCGGCCTCCGCCGGCCGCACCGGTCATTATCCGCGAACCGTGAGGTCGCGTGACTATCTTCGTTACGTGCTGATAAACGACGGTTCATTCGGTTGCGTCTCTATACCGCGAACTGCGGTTTGTTTTATTGTTGCCATCCGTCGTCGATCGCCGTGCGATGCAAATTTGCGACTGGTACGCTATCGGGTGCTTTAAACTCAGCGCTCAGAGGAACGTGGCCTGCATATCATGGGAGGGAGGAGAAATAGGGAGGATTTAGGAAGTATAATTCGATTGTTAAGCCTTCTATCAGATATGTCAGCGCACGCGAAAGAATACCTCGCGAGAAAAAATTGCTCGTGATTACACCTTTTATAATATAAGCCCAGGCGTTTCTTCACAGGGAGAGACTCCGACATAAGCACACTCAGTCTCTGTTCGAGGATAAATATATCGATTGCCCGAATAAGATCCACCCGCGCGCGTTAACCCTCTCGATGGAAGTGTCTCGCGGACGAGTTCCCCTGGATTGATACTTGAAGTGAAAGTAAAACGCGAGTTTAAGACTCGCTCGCTGTACTCTCTCGATATGGTCATCGCCGAAAGAATGACGTCAGTGTCGCAAAGTGTCACCGCGTCGAGATGGGAAAATGTGAACTTGTTCGTTCCGTTTATTGTTATCTCTCTGTTTCATTTTCGTTTTATCGGTCTTTTAGCGCGGAGATGTTTCTTAGCTCGTGGATCACCGAGACATACCACACGGATTGAGACCTTCTTCGCCAAGTTTCCAATTTATATTGAAAGAGAGCGGTAATAATGCGCGTAATAAAAATTTTGATATGTATGTAATTTTTCTCTCTTTCTCTCTCTCGTACATTTTTTACTAGAAAAATTATGGCTACAGTAGATATTAAAAATATTGCGATGATCGCTATTTATTTTAATATTATAACAATGAAAATATTTTTTCTTTTGTGAGTAACTTTATAGTTCTCTGACGCTCGGCGAAAAACCTTTCTTCGTGCGCGCGTAGGATGCGGCGGTCGATCGATGAAAAAAACAAAAAAAAAAAACGCCGAAGGGCGGGATAAAGGGGAGAACGCATCGTGCTTTGTCTGAATCTGCATGATCGCGCGTGCATGGGGACGGATTTCCTGTTACGAGGCAGCGGCCTCTCATCGCAAGCATGATTCATTTTCCCCGATATCTGAGGAGTAGGGAGTCTGGTGCCAGACTAGGAGGCATGAAAATTTGCATATACAACATCTAGGAAGCCAGACGTCCGTGTATATCTGTGATTTTTTTTTTTTTTTTTTGGAAAAGAACCGTGTCTGAAACTCGAGACTTCGAAACTTGCGCGCTTCGGTGGGTGGACGCGAACTTGTCTTGTATGTCTTACGAAAATGGACCACCACACAAGGTGCGCGATGTGAAAGAGACGCGACTGTGCGGAGAATACAGTAGGTTTACGAACATTCTAGGGAAAACGAAAGAGATCGAATGACCGTCGTTGAAAAGAGATATCGTTCTAATAAGGAGAGTTTGTTTTGCTTTCTATTTTATTTTCCGTCACCATGTTCTGAATTGTGTGTGGATTTTACCAAGTTGTGAGAACCCTAACAATAAATAAAAGATAGACGAGATTCTTAGAAAATCGAGACCCCTTGTCAAGGCGCGATCAGGATGGTGGCGGTTTCGTGTTGGTACGAAGCAGATCCTGACCGGGCAACACACCGAGCGAGACAGAGGGAGATGACGGTTCGGCTCGGTTAAAGACCCGAAGAAGCGGGAGATAAAGGAGAGAGAGAAACTGAGAGAGATGTTCTCTCTCTCTCTCTCTCTCTCTCTCTCTCAACTGGTCGCGCATTAAAACGTTCCGTGTAATATAAAAGCGCTTAAAAAATTCACGCAAGAATCGCGATCCGCGGGAGGGAATTACGGACGCACACGCGTGAAATCCGCTGTCGTCTCGTATAGAGGAGGAGAGAAAAAATTACATCCGTTTTATAGAGCTTTATCTTACTTTATGCTCCGCGCATACGGCCGAAAGCTGCAGCCGCAGGTATTCGCGGGAGGAATTTCAAGGGCGCGCGCGGATCCGCCGCCGCCGCCGCCAAGCCTCTCTTTCCTCTCGAAAGGACGGTCAGTGCACCGTGATCCCGAGATCCTTTGTGCAAATCGGCCAACGGCGATGTGTCTCTAAATCACGTTGGCGGGAGCGCATTAAAGTTATTAGGACACCGGGACGCCTACGTATATAATATATATATATATATTTGTCTGTCTCAATCTCTCTTTGTCGTTCCTTCGATGAGAAAAGATCGCACCGTCGCGACGCGCCCACCTGTCGTCATTGTTTCAACGATGACGCCTCGCCGTACACGCCGTGCGCTTTCTACGGCGGGTGACATTATTACCGCTGCACTTAGTTACGATAGAATCAAACGGCGAGAGAAGCGGTCGGCAGGCGGTATCGTCAGAGACCGGCTCGTAAAGTCGCGGCGCGATTCGCCCAGCATCCAGTCTCTGGCGAACAAAGGATCCGGAGAACCCGTACGAGTAGGCTTCTTGTCGAGGATCTCGACGAGCTTACTTAAAACCGGTACTTAATGCCACTTTACGGGGCTAGGATCTTGGCGAGGCGACGGTTTTATTGCCGCTGGATAGAGTAATGGGCCTATGGGTGAGGGTTTCGCGCGCGACATATAGTTAATCTATCTATCGCACGGGGGATCTATCGCTCAACGAGAGAGAAAGTGATGGAAATTAATTCTTTTCGAATCGCGCGTGGATATTTTCGGCGCGAATATATCATATATTTACACGCTCGTGTTTGCGATTTAAAAGAATGACACGTATTTCGCGGAACACGAAGCGAATCTTGAACCGGGCGCTGCTGCTGGACAATGACTTTTCGCAGGCGTTCGAAACGCGACCTCTGTATCGTGAGAGGTGAAAGAGCCTGCGCGCGGAGCCTGTCGCGATATAAAAGAAGAAGAGAAAGAGAGGAAAAGAAGAGACGATAGTAAAAGAAGAGAAGGTGAAGAAGAAGGCACGGTAGTCTCGATCGTTCTTCACAGTCATAATGACAACGTTACTATCCGCTATAACTACTCGGCGTCAAGCTGCAGATAATTAAAGGGCGTGGAAGACTATAGGCAGGTACGTGCGCGCGCGTACAAAAATACCGGAAGTTACTCCCGGTCGAACATCGGCTAGACCATTGGCTCTCCCATACGAGTTATGAGAAGCGGGAGATGCTGCGCTTAATAATTGGAAACTGTTTGCCAATACTGCCGGGATTCGATCTCTCGCGCGCTGCCGTTAATCTCCGAGAAATGCGAAGATTCATTGCCGAGGATGCGATCCTCGGACGTAATCGAAAAAAAAAAAAAAAAAAAAAAAAAAATTCCGCGATATTCTCGTTAAGAAAAAACCTAGCGAAAGATATTACAAGAGCTTAATTATATACATTCGTGTGCATTTTATTTTCATTCTCGATAACAAACAAAAATTCTGATCGCGTACGTTCGTCGGAAAGACAGTTTCATGTTCGAAATATTGCGCTCGCGCTAAAAAAAAAAAAAAAGGAACAAGTCGAAGAAAATGTATGTACGAGAAACTTTGCAAACACGCGAGGATTACAGTGGATTTAATTAACGCGACCTTGCTCGATGTTTTTCAAGCCGCGCTCTAGGCCGAGTCGTTTCCCGGAAGGAACGCCCGGCGGTTGCGTACCCTCGGTTCCCTGGGACCGTCTCGTAATTTCTCATTAATCAATTAAGCGCACGGCGGTATAATGCGGTTTATTAACGGACATTTATAAAGCTCCAGGCTATTTAAGTTGGTATGTCGCGATCTCGCGCCGCGCGTATGAGACGCGTGTACCGCTAACTCGCGCTTGCACGAGCAATTATGTACCAGTGATAATACGCGGAGACATCTCTCCCCGCCGTCGCTTGTATATGCTCTAATCTCGATGCACGCCACGGCCGCTCTCATGTCGCAACAGTCAGAAACACAAATTGCAAAATTCACTACGTTTCTATTGCGTTAAGCCTCTTGCGCGTATAGAACGAGAGGTGTATAATAAGAAATGTATTATAAACTCGCGATCCGAGAGAGAGACAGAAAAAAAAAAGAGAAAATCGAAGCACAACCGGTATTTCACTCGCGATCCGCCGTAATTTTGTCGGAATTACGGTATCAAATTCCGCCCTTGTCCTTCATCGGGAAGTCCTTAAGAATCGCGCGCTCGATCCAACTTGCGTGATAGAAAAGCCGGGCGACGCTGCTCTTTCTCTTCATAGCTACCGGTTACCGATCCGAGCGTGTATATATATACATGTACGTATAAACATATGTACTCGAGCCGAAGCCTGAGCTCGATTACGCGATTAATGTCGGCATTGCACGAAACGTCGATATTAATAAAAGGGATACACAAAGAGCGAGGATCGGTGTGCATTTTCTATTAGCCCCGCGGTGAAACACGAGTGCGATCCGAGAAGAAGAAGCGGAGGAAGAGAAAACCGTTACACGACGTGGAGGGGTGGAGGTCGAGGCACTTTCAATTTTTTTAATTTATTTTTTTATTCTCCTTTCTTTTTCTCTCTGCGTCGGCTGCGACTTTGTTCTTAAGTGGGGTTATGTGATGGGGGTCGCTTGTTATTGCCACATAATACCGGCCGCCACGTAAGTGCTAAGTGCAAAGGCGGTTCGCCGCACGGTTGCTGCTGCGAGAGGGTTGCTCGGATCCGTCGGATCAGTCGCCGGTATAACAGCGATAATCAGGTAATAATAACGAACCCCGACCAACGTTTCTCTCTTATCCGTCGGCTATCTATAAAACGCGCCGCGTTTCCGTACTTTTATATTTATCCTCGCAGCGAGACCGTCAGCACACCCGTCAACCCTTTCGACACACACGCGTCTATTTTCGCCGAAGGATCCTGGCCTATTTTGGAATCTCTCCGCGCGCGAGCATTACGCGCGCTGAAGAACAATCGGTTTCGATTTCTTGCTGTGTGTTGTACGAAAATAGTTTTTGCACTGATGCGGATTGTAGAAAAATACACGTAATATTTGTGTTAAAAAATATCAAATAACAAAGTAGATTTAAGAAAGTAATACGTTTCGATAATCTCAAACGTGTTTGAAGAAATCCGAACAGACGTTAGAAAAGCGATAAAACTCGACTTTTCTATACTTGGCTCGGAAGTCGATCACGAGAGAAAATGTTGCCTCTGAGCGATAAGCAACGCGTAGGCCCCGCAATTCGAACGGTGATAATGTCGAGGGGTCAAGTAGTCGCGAATGTGGATCGAACCTCTCTTCTGCTGTGAGAAATTCGAACGGAAGAAACCGGAATCGTGGCTCGAATAAGGGGCGCAGATAAGTACGGGAGACTAGATTGAATCGAGATATGGCACAATTGGAAAAATCATGTAAGCTAGCGGAATTCAATGCAGTTTACGATTTTATTGTCGATGATAATAATAAACTGTCGAGAAGATTTATCAGTTATGAGCGTCTTATATTGAAAATGTACCGGCCGAGAACTTATATGCGATAGATAATCCGCGCGATATACAATAGATACGACGAAACGATATCGAACGAAAAAAAGATAATGTCGGAAGAAATTATCGGACGAACGGTTTTGTCATCGCGCGCATAATCGCGGATGCGGGCGAAAACGTACATACGTAACGTCGTCGTTGACGTGCTAAAACGCGAAACGAAATGCTAGGTGTATAATTCCGTAACACGATTTAGGAAGTATGCGCACTCGCGCGTCACAGAAAGACTTATTTCCGCGCGCTACTTTTCTAAGGCTTCGACAAGAGAGCCGTTCGGAGCTTGACAGGTTGTAAACACATCGCGAACACAGTTTACATCTAACCGAGCGTTTCACAACCACCCCGGCGAATAAAAGTGTTCATAACGCGCCGCATCGTCGATCGCGCGAAACAATTTATCGGTTTTCCGTGAAACACGCGCGACCGAAAAACGCGACTGCCGCGCGGCCCTGGAAAACTGTTTCGACCTCGCTTTTACGACGCTCGCTCGCGATCGTGTTGCGAAATCAACTGTCTCATCGACCGGAAAACTTTTTGCTCTCATTTTTCTAGATTCGCCTGTTCTCTCTCTCTCTCTCTCTCTCTCTCTCTCTCTCTCTCTCTCTTTCTCTATCTCTCGTTTTAATTACGCAAAAGAGCAGAAATAAACTTGATACCTCGGAAGCTATAAAGACGGTCGCTGTGTGTTCACCGAGTGGAATACGTCGGGGAAACGGAAGAGCGTCACGAAACCAACGTCAAAGACCAACTGCGCCTATTTACGGCACGTGAGGGGATTACGACCGAATACTGCATAAAAGCTCGATGTATTGCGCGCAAGTGCCCGCGGTGGAAATTTCCGGACTGCATTTTTACAAATTCCCCGCGACTTGCATATTCCCGGGAGTTTGTACGATATCACGAGAAAAAAAGTTTTACCGAAACAGCAAGAATTAGTTACACTATGACCAGCGAAAAAAATTCGTTAAGCTTATTGAATGTTTTGTTTTGCCGACAAAATGTTTTTTTTTGAAAGGCGAAACAAAACATTCGATAGGCTCAGTGAATTTTGCTTTGTGTCATCTATAATATGACAGCAAAATTTTTTTTCGAGCAGAATTGCTTTGTACGTCCGTTTTGCGCCCAATTAAAACACATGGATTAAAAAAAAAAACAATAATAAAACGCACGAATATTTGTAGCGAAATATTGGATTTCGAATGAATTACTCAAAGGTACATTTTTCGCGAAAAATGCAAACATACGTACAACAACAAAGCGGGATAGAAAACCGTCGCGTGCGCTTTGCAGCGCACACGTGTTCAAGGAAGAATCGAGATATAGCCGGCTTGATCGTGGCGGCGCAAATTTACTTGACGCTATACACACATCGAACTTCGATATACCGGACGTAGCCTGATTTACATCGCGTAAACCTGTGGAGAGCTCGATTGGAAAATAGGAACCGGGCGGGAAAATTGATGTCGACGTCGTCGTACGTAATGCATATTCCTGGCAAACAATTTTTTGTTTCAACACCTAAGCCTGTCACAACCTTCGACGTACGAGGGACGCCTCTTTGACGCGACGAGATCCTATTTTCCGAAACATTTCACGCGAAACTCGAATTGAGTTGCGCGAAACAGACATCTACGATGCAAAGTGTTTTCAATTTACGCGTAAATCCTATAACGAGACACGACACAACACAACGCAGACACGCGCGCGCACCGGTGTTGAATTAATGACGTCCGCACAAACCAATATTTCTGTCCGCAAAATGTAAAAGTTCGATACGTATCTATCGATTGATTGGTTGTGTCGCTATTGTGCGCGCAGCACGACACCTTCCACACTCACATCGTGATTATCTTTCGGGAACGTAATATTCCGCCAATATAAATGCCGATCTTTTTGATCGTGTTCTTTTTATTTTTATTTTTTTTATTTTATTTCTTTACGAAGGACCAACATTTACGCCCACATCGATATCGCACCTAATTCCCGTTCGAGCTTCCGTATCGGGCCCGCCTGTTGCATTCGATTCGCGAGTCACGAGCAATCGATCGCCAGCCGATCGAGATCAGTGCCGGACGTAAATCAACCACCAGCCGGGGATTTGCTCGAGCATGGCCAATAAACACGCCCGGTTAATGATTTATCGCGACGGTATGTCTCGACGATGTATATACGCGTGTGATCGTTCGCGAGATCGATACGTTCGCGGATCGTTCTCGCGATCTTTCTTTTTCTCTCTCTTCTTTACTCGCTTCCACGCAGTGAGAGAGAGAGAGAGAGAGAGAGAGAGAGAGGAAGGAAAGGAGAAAGAGAGAGAAAGAGAGAGAGAGAGAGAGTGGGGCTGAGTCTCGAAACTCTATTAAACTTTGCCATTTACCTGTACACAAGCAAAATATCCGAACACCAATAAAATCAATCGACCAAGAAACATCCCATCAAGATTTAATCCGCTTAATTTTAATACAAAAATATTCATAAAACGTGATATTTATATACTCAATAAGTTTCTCAATCGCAAACTTTTTACATCTGAGAATGTTTCGAATCTCTCCGTTCAAAGATGCTTATTAAATAAAACTCAAGTACGACTTTTTTTAACAGTGCTCTTTCGAACAAGCAATGAAATAATAGACACTCATCTTTTCAAATACAAATACGAGCGTTGTTCCGAACTTCAACGCACAGTTACGTATACAACTTCCCCGCCAATTTTCCCACGCGAACGTAATTTTAATAACTTGTACTAAACGAATCTTAATTATGAGATATCCGAAGCCCGTTCGACAATGTGGGTACAGATGACTCACTTTACGCAAGGCAAGGGTTAAACACTCTAATTGTCCCTTCGAGTCGAGAGCAAATATATTAAGGATCCTAAACATCTCTCTTTCCCACTGATAAATTTGTCGAGTCCGTTCTCTGAAACTTTATCTTCGCGTCAGTATATAATTTTATTTTTGTCAGTATATATACTTTTAGTTTCTCTTTTCCCGGAAGATATACACACATTTCTCTTTTTAAAATATTTTCGCAACACTCTCAAATCTCCGATAATGTAGTGTTCAAACAGATAAAACAGATATCTGTTCGGCGCGAACAGATCGTGCTTTCTTTCGTAACGCGGTTCGCTTGAGTCATGCTCGGACAATTCGTGTACATATATACCAATACCTAACATTCGCGTTCGCCATCTGGCTTTATCGCAAACCGGGACTCGGACTTTTACGCACCTCTGGGTGTATTTACGAGCAAGTTTCACGGGGGGTAACAAGATTCCGGCTATTATATTGTGTTGCGAGAACGAAACGCCGACGACGGCGATGACGACGACGAGACGACGACCACGACGCGAGCGATCGATCGATCGTCGGGAAAGGGAGCGAAACCCCGACATCTCGCGAGGCGAAACACGTCCCCGTGTCGATTCTCCGTTTCCCAAATGTTCCGTTTCGTTCCGGTATATACAACCTGACATCGGAAAATAACGAAATTAAAGGTCACGTCGAAATTGATCTGAGAGCGCATCGTTCAGTTATTTCTGCTCGCAACTTATTGATTTTCCAAATTCCTATGCATCGCGCGAGTGCTCTCGCGTAATTTCATATACACAGACGTTAAATTACAAATTATATTAATCACTTCTTAATTTACTCGCGCTAATAAAAAAAAGCAATCAGCGTAAAAAAAAGAAAAAAATTGAAACAGATGGAATTTCGATCTAATTTTTCTCTCCAGAGTATGTCTTTGCGATAATGCGACACACAACGTACAATTATAGTCGTTTTATTGATCGCGGTAATGTTTATCCCAGCAGATATATGCGTCCGACGTAATTATTAATTAAGCGGTCGTAATGTCTGTCTGTAATGAAATACGGGATTTGAACGAGCGACATACACATACACACACACACACACACACACACATACACACATACACACAATTAATAATCAGTTAAATATATATAGCTAAAGTAAGATTTATTAATATTCTATGCGGATTTCCGCACGCAGCCAGACATGTGAAGAAATGTATGCGAAATTAATATTCGTGCGGCGAATGAATGAATACAGACCGGCAATAACATCCCGTGCGGTCGGGACGGAGTGTATTCTGCGGAGCAACGAGCGCTTTTCGGAGCATTATGTTACATTACGACTCATTAAATCCGACGGACTCGTTTAATCCGTGTTTATATCCGCATAACTGAGCCTTACTTTCTGCGCTCTCCGTGTCAATGTTTGTGTCACAGCTATCCCAAAGAGTTTAAAGCACCCTCTCTCCCACATCTTCTGTCCCTCACAGCGACCCGACTGGCGTTTACGACATTGAAGGAGGAAAAAACGATAATTTAATTGGAGTTTAGAATTTTTTAAACGTGTTGGAAATTGATTTTGTTTTCTGACTGCTAAATGAGGTCGCAAAGATTGTTCCGAGCGTGATGCAAACCGTCGGTCACGGCTGCGACGTGATCGTTAAACGCGATGATCGTTCGTAGTAAATCGTTCGTAGTAGATCATCGACCACGCGAGTTCCTCACACGCGATCGCAAACGAGCCGTGCGCGCGGTCGCATGCATAAGTGAAAAATGCGTGATATGTTGTTGCGAGGAAAATATCAGTATGTATATCAGCGCGATGATAATATCTTAAGCAGTTCCTGATTAACAAATACCAGTCGAAAAATTTCATTACAGCTTCACCGGTCGGAATTAATTCCGCAAATTGGCTTGGATGGACGCGGAATTATTACCCATACTCGCGTCGATCGAATTACGAATCGTTTGCAACTCGTTCGTTGTGTCAGACTGTTTCTCAATAACGGGTGCAGTTTCCAGAACTAATTTGCAGCTTACTAGGTCATTCAAGAGACTCCGTACCGTTGAATGCACAACGGCATGCGTCCCTTGAACTTAATCAGACAAACATAGTCCCGTCGAACAAATG
Organism: Pseudomyrmex flavicornis; assembly: GCA_014825475.1. Taxonomy (NCBI): domain Eukaryota; kingdom Metazoa; phylum Arthropoda; class Insecta; order Hymenoptera; family Formicidae; genus Pseudomyrmex; species Pseudomyrmex flavicornis. Next base: position 20,991 of record QVNW01001732.1, read on the forward strand.
GATGCGCTTTGTGCATGAATTTTTATGAACGCGATTTGCATAAATGTATGCATAATTAAGCTCGAGCTTATCAATTTCTCTCTATTCTATCGGTGTGCGTAATTTTTTTTAATTAAAAAAATCATTTCTTTCTTCGCGTGAAAAAAAAAACACGGTTTCTCATTCAAGAGTGTGACTTGTTATACAATACGAATGTACTTTTTATTACAAACAAAGAGCTCGAGGCCGTGAAATGGATCGCCGAGCGCAATGAGAAGAAGCCGGATTAGCGCTTTCTCTCTCAATCACGTATTTTCTAACGGTAAAACGATAGTAAAACGGATGCAATAGTGAAGAGAAGCAAAATGCACGAAGCTACCTCGTAAATGCTATTGCACTCGCGATTCGCTGGTGCGGCGAAATATTAGCTTCCACACGGAGGCCACGTCGATCGTAAATCTAAGACGGCGAGGAGTCGGGGTCAGTCTCCCGCTTGATGAAATTTCCTCGATGATCCTCCCGTTCTTTCTTCTTCTTCTCTAATAATGATCTTAAAGATATTAGAAAGGAGAGAAAATCTCGTTAACCGCACAACGGTGAACGGCTACGTGATGCGGCTGCGACCGGTCTGCCGCAGACCGAAGCAGACGGAGAGTCGTCGACCGAATCGCACACTCGCGCACTTTTGTCACTCGACTTTTCCCAATTTCCCCAAGTCGAAACTTTCCCGAAACTTGTCTGTCACACACTTGCGCGCGGTCTCGTCGAGAGCTTTCGATAAGCGAGAAGCGGAAAAGCGGGCGGTGAACAACACACGCCGGTGAGCGCGGCAAAACGCGTGTTTCTTCTCTCTCTCTCTCTCTCTCTCTCTCTCTCTCGCGATACTCTCCGCGTACTCTCGGCGTACAAAGGGTAAAACGAGTGAGCACCACGACACACCGACGATAACAATACGAACGACGACGAGACAACGACGCGACGCGGCGACACGTTCGCGAGAAATTTCTCGATCGGACGTAACTCTCGCGCGCGCTGGACCACCCTCGATGCGCGCTCGCGGATTCTGCGACTCTCCGACTTCTTCCCTCGCTCGTTTACTCACTCTCGCTCGCCCTGTGCGGCGTTATACGCCGACGAACCACCCTGCCGGGCCGTATCCCCGCTGGCCCCATCTCCCCACCTCCCGCCAGAACGAGGGAGGTTCGCTGGGGTGGGATCAATATGAGGTTGGGCGAACACGGGAAATTCGCGCGCAGGTCCTTCTCCACCCTCGGCGCGATGGATACACTCCCTCCCCGTTTGACCCGCGCGCGCCCATCGTCGTGTGTCCTACACCCAACGTCTTTCCCCGCGCTGTTCGTTCCACCGTCTACACATCCGCGCCCAACCTCCCCGCGTCGCGCGCGCTTTTTTTTCTCGCTCACCCTCGTTGCGTTACCCTCTGGTGTTCGTGACCCGACTCGCGTCACAATTCCGCGTTTCTCTGCTCAACCCGTCGCGCCGCGAGAGAAGTCGATGCCGACCTCGCTTGATCGCCCCGTTTCCTTCGACGACCCTCACCTGATCGTTCACGCATCTTCGTCGACCTACTCGCGCGTTAGCCCTGACTTCGTATATACGGCCGCCACTCTCGCGTTCGACCTCGCTTGTTGAGAAAACGGAGGGTTGAGAATATAAGCGAATCTGCCGTCGCGAGCGATCCTCCTGGGCTGCAGCCAGCTGCAGCAATATCTCGACGGTTCGGGGATGTAAAAAGACAATCATAAATACTAAAACACTCGCAGTATTCATTTCCAATCTCTTCTATTATGGACGATTTTTTTTTTGTTTTTTTTTTAGATTCTCCCGGTAAATTGTCTTCTCGATCAAATTCTTTTTTTTAGCAAATTGTCTCTTTTAGTACGTACATATTTATTCGGCTTCTCAAAATAATGTACTTTCCTACACGTATGTAAGTTCGAGGCGTTAAAGCGAGGAAATAGTCTTGAATATCTTTACACGAATGAAACAAACTTTTTTTTTTTTAAATCTCCGTATACCTCGAGCGTGGGAAAATAAGATTCCGCGAGAAGATATAAAACTTCAAGGATATTAAACGCTTGTCGCGTTTGTTCAAAGATTCTTGCGTGTATCCTCCTCGCGCAACAAAGTTCGTCTTTACGAGCGAATCGAGAATCACGCTAAATGACCGCGTAATCGCAATTCGAGAAAGTCGTACTCCGGCGTGTTAAAAATGGTTGATGAACTATAAACGGTCGCGTGAGCATACGTTATCATACGCGACTATGTGTAAAAAGGAAAGAAAAGTTATAGATCGTAAAACTCGCGACACACGCAGCCTCCGCAAGGTGCTGAGCGCGCAGTCGTTCCGCTTTTAATCGACGATACCGTCGCCGGTTCCGAGAAACGACGCGCGCGGCTCTTATTCCGTTTCTCCATCAGCGGGAACAGGTTTCCCGCGATAAGGCAAATTTTTTCGCGTTACTCCCGTGAGAACGCCTTGGCAACAAACGCTTCCCGATTAGCCGCACGCTGTATCAACAAAATCGATAACACGCTTCAACGTAAAGCTCCGAGGAGAGTTTGCACAGGACTTTCGGATTCCCGATCTGGTTTTTCGACCGCATCGAAAAGTTTAACACACTCAAGTAATTCTCAAGAAGAAAACTTCATACAGAATTTTAATTTTATACGTCGGTGACGAGCGCAGAAAGCACATGGAATAAGATATACACAACCATCTATTTGAGATACACGCGTATGTCAGTCGGAACGCTCTTTAAAAAAAAACTGCAAACAGAATCATTTAAAAATTTTATTCGCGAATAATAAATCGTTTAAACTTCAATTACCCTGTGAATTTTAATTATTAATATTTTAATCATTGTGATATTACACAATTATACAAATATATTAAGTATGTAACATTATATATCGAATTCCGTGTGCGTCAACGTTCCCGCAAATACAAGTGTTACATTTTGGTCGATTTATTCGAGCGACTCTAATTCGTCTCGTCGAATGTTGTCGTCGTCGTCGTCTACCAGATCTCACTCTTAATCGATCCTCAAGAGGGTTTCCACGACGATCGAGTGAATTCTTCCGCGATCTTCCGTGAGAACATCCGGCGATGTTTCGTGTTGCGGAAGCGCGCTCGCCTCGGCGAAACGTCATCGATATTCGACTTTCGACTTGCGTTACGCTCGGTCGCGTTATACAAGAAGATCGATACGCGCGATATGTACGCCCACCTAGTGTGCAACCTCCGTTATTTCTTCCGCTCCCCGACCGGAAGCAATCAATTAAAAGCGCTTTTATATGCCAACCTCAAGCGTGACTCGGCGCAAAACAAACAAAACATTAAGTTTCAGATTCTCTCGATTATGCCAAATTAGAATCAGATTTCTCGTTCCCGACGTAATTCCGGAAACGAACACAAACTCACTTTGCTCTATTTGTTGAGAAAGCGCTAATTAACGCTGACGTACGAGAATTTCTGAGAGTCTCGAATATCTCGTCTTTCAAAATAAAAGATGCGTGTGGCGATATGTACGTTACGTGAAAGTTGTTGCAAATTTATCAACATATTACACATAAAAGCGAGGAGAAAAGTTAAAAGCTTTGCAGAAACTGTACTGATTTTATTAATATCCTCATTAAAAAAACGTTATTGACTATTCTCTTAGAACAAACAATCAACAGCCTGGGTCAACCACGCAATTCAACTTCAGTGAAATGTCAAGCGCTATTTTCTCTCTTCGCAAAGTTTCTTCTCTTTCCAGACTTCCCTTCCATATTTTACATATATATATATGTACAAATGTATCTCAAATTTCATTTAATAAATGACAGGCAACCCACGGGAAAACGGTCGTTACACGAAAGGGGTTGATCCGCTCTCTACTGTGAATCGATTATCAGATTCATACACAGCGTTCCGATCGCTGCCACATACTCACTAGCAATCGCAAAAGAATTACTAAAAGTAAAAAAAAAAGAAACATTCTCTTGCACAGCTTTGAGACGGACAGACGACACGAAGCGAATGGCGTGGCGCGTCTCTGACGCACCGTAATTATATTGATGGCAACCATGTATCGGGCACACACCATGTCGCGAAGATACAAAGAACCGCTTCATCGTTGCATCGGCGTCGAATTACGCATCTCTCGCGGTATATGATCGCACTTCCGCTTCTTGTCACGTAATTATTTCGAACTCGCGAGTGAGATACAAAGTACGTACGCGTTCGTTCGTGACGCGTGTCTAAGAACGTGTATACGGTTCAAGTACAATTCAAATTGCGTAATTCGAGAAGGAAAACGACACGATCCGCGCAAAATTCAGTTCGGAGTAAAATGTCGTTTTTCTTATTTTTCTTCGCAAAATTTTCATATAAAATAATACGAAAAAATAATGTTCCGCGCCGAATTTTAATTTATTTGAATCTAATAATTTTGTTTAATTATCCCGAGAAGCGATTTAGAGCGATTGTAAAAATATAAATTTCTCTTAGGAGACATTTTTTCTTGTTTCGAAAAATGAAACACACAAAGTTTTTATCATGGATACGAAAGATAATTACACGACGCGTAAGAAACGTCCTCGCTGATATATAACTTCCAACCGGAGTCTTATCAAACTGCCCGCGTATTAGTCCACATTATGTCGTTACGGCCTACTCACAAAGTTCGTTCGAATTGAAGCACCCGTACTTGAAACGCAGTAAAAGCGGAAACTGGAACGCCAAGCGTTTCAAATGAGTTCCATGAAAATATTAAACCTTAAGCATCGGGAACTTTGCAACCACACGGAACGGCTCGGAAACACTGGAGCTACACAGTAATCCAAGTATATCAACGAGAGAAACACACATTACGAGGAGCTCATTTGAATGAGTCAGATGTACTTCACATCGTTTACACGATAATTAAATTTGCTCAAAAAAAACAATGTTAACATTTACCGAAATGTTACACGTTTTATTTTAATCGTGTTAGAGTTGAATGAGTTATTTTTGTTTTCTACAAATAAATTCACAAACAAAGTTTGAATTACTGCTGCAGTAATTAATGCTCGTAAATTATCAACCGTGATTATGTAGGTAGATAGTAAACACCGCCGTGAATTATCTTATTGTTAGCTTTTTAAATATTTGTTAGAGCACACATGTTTTTGCAGTTTTATTATTTGTGCGTGTACACACAAATATTTGCTTTCTTATATAAATAAATTATTTTCACTATAAATAAATCATTACGGCATTCGCGGATTTTAACGAATACAACTTTAACTCGTCGTCGCGTCGAGAGGCGCGAGAACGTATGCCAAATGTTAATTTACCGGGCAGTCGGTTGCCAAGAGTCGTTTAGATGCGCGACGGAATCTGTATTACAGTTAAAGCGTCCGTGGTAGAGTATTTAGCATGGCAACGCACGACTTTGCGATGCGGCAGAGCCGAGAAATACGGTAGCCAATTCTACCGGGAATCTAAATCTCACCGACGCTGCCCACATCAACCCCGGCCTGAGAATCGTATACCCGCATTCCCGGACGGCGAATGGATAAACTGCCAGTGTGATTGAGTGTTACTCGGTCTCTCTCCCCGCTCACGTGCGCGGTTGCATTTTCATCAGGTACAATAACGATGCAGCTCTCGCACAGTTGCGGATAAATATTTACTTTAATGTGATTATTGTGCGCGCTTGCGTGATTAGTAGAGTGATTTGCGCGAGAGCAATTTTCAACCGCTCTACCGCAAATTTAATTAATAATTTATGCGCAATTAATTCGAAACCGTGTGTCATTATATGAAAGAATTGCCAAAGTCATTTAAAAAAAAAAAAAAAAAGTCAAACTACATAAGGGAACATAATTGAAATATATGTTAATATATGTTAACATGAGGTTTTTGCTGATATTTAAATTACAGAAATTTATCGCCTCTGTAATTTCATTAACGCGCTGGATAAAAATATCGGTGCTGTCATCTTTAACATGCATCTCAACTGCATTGCGATTGTTCTCAAACGCATGTCGGTAAAGCAGTATTCAACGCGTCGATAACTGCGAACAAGCTAACGTTGCAGGGATCTACCGCATCCGCAATCGCAAAAGACCCCGCGCGCACACGTTTCGCACGTTGTCGCGTAACATATTTTACCTTGTGCAAACATTTTGCAACACGTAATAAAGTAGAAATAATTGTTTTCGAATTTCCACAATAATTATGGAGAAACAGTGGAGCGAACTTGCGCACAACACAAAGTGAAAAATATTTTTGCAAAACAACTAATTTGTCTAGAAAAATTGTTTAAAAACGCAAACAAAATTTTTATCACGTTAAACTTGAGTTTCCTGAGCAACTCTCTAAACTCTTTTCATAAAACGGAATATATTAATAACCGTTCAACGTTACGCGCGCGCTTTATCTTCCGCATCGCGCCGCTCTTGCGGTTTAATAACCGGAACTCGAAGCCTCGTTTGTCAGTTCATTAGTACGTTAACCGCGCTTGAAAAAGCTCGAACGCGAGACGCACGGGGAATTACGGCGTTTCGATCGAGCCGCGCTCGCTCACAATGCAACTTCTCTCGCCGCGCGAAACGCAATAATCTTATTTGATCGCTCGAAGGGCGCGCTTGGCAAAAAGTATGAGAAATATACCGTGTATATCGTCCGTACATACAGCGATTCTCAATCGAGCTGCGCCCGAGGGTGTCACGAACAGCTCTCGGAAGAGACTGCAGCACTGCGAGACAAACACCCCGTTAAACGCGGATATCGCTTGTTACAGATAAACTTTTCGCGCTTATCTCGCGCGAAGATCGACCGCGCGCGCTTTCGTCGAAATTGAAATTTATCGTAGAGTACTTCTCATATATTGTACGTACAAATATAGAGAAGATATTTATATTCTCATATATACAGAAAAATGAGACATATATATATATAGTATAATAATATATAATCTCACAATTGAATTTTAGACATTGCTGTTTAGCTACTTATAGAACGTCGGTGCAAACCGGAATCCGCTTGTTTGTTCACGACGTTATCTCCCAGACGTAGAGTAATGCCATGTGCTCGAATCCGGTTTGTACTGAAGTGCATTCGACCACCATCTGTGTTGACAAAAAAGAAATTTTGTTTCGGGGAAGACTCTCGAGCGAAAGAGAGAGAGAGAGAGAAAAGAGAGAGGAAGCTCTGTGTGCACCTTACCGCGTGCGTGCATCTCACCGAGCGGATTCCGCCAGATATATATTCCGCGCGGCTCATATTAAAATCGTTCTAATCTATTGCCGCGTTGTGTGTATATCATTCAATCGTGACTCTGTGATAAACGATTTCGCCGACCCGGTCGGGCGCGTTCGTGGTCGCAGCGAGACGACGTAAGAGGCACCGTTACAATTAGTGTTCGCAACGAGCAATTTCAGATCATCGCCCGCAGGACAGGAGAGGCCGGTGCTTATCTGCAAGCTCCGATCGGCAAGCGCGCGACTCTCCGCGCGCACAAAAGCGAAGGCAGATAAATTTCGTTTAATGAAATATCATTAAATCGTGACCGGACCGTCGTTAGGTGCTATCTCCGACAACTTTTTACGGACCCCAGAATGAACGCGAAAAATTCGCGGCTGAGGAAAAATAAAATTTACTGCGATACCGCGCGTCGTTCGCGCGCGGGTGCAAATCTCCTTTTCGGAGAGGAGGTTTATTCAACGAGATGTGTCATGTGCCCGCGGTTTTCTCGCGTGTATACAATTTCGTTGCGTACGCAGAAGAACAGGCTGCCGCGTGCTATTGCAAATTTATTCGACTCGTTTCGAGGCGGTCTTACTTCGCAACGGATAACCCATCTCTCTCGCGAGATGACACGACGATATTGCTGCGCATGAAAGTGAAATACTTTACGAAATATTGTGTCACAAATAGCAGCCGGTTTCTCCGCTTTACGTCGCTGAAATCGCTTCCATAACATGACGTTAAACATAAATTTTAAAATCTTATCAATTTTTTTTGTGTACAATTCTTCGGTTAATATGTTATCTCTCGATCGACGTGAGTAAAACTTTCGTAATGGAAAAACGAGTTTCGGAGCGCGCAAAGCCTCTGGACAAAGGGGAATCCCCGGCAGAAGAAACGTCGCATGTCGCACGCGCGCGAGAGAGGGCTACGACGGGCACAAATGGCCCATATTTCAATAATGATAAATTATCCCGGTTCGACGCACCGACAGACATAGCCGGACTTGAAGATCTCACCGTGAGATATCACCGTCAGGGGTCTATCTCGTGGCTTCTATCTTATAGACCGCCCTGTCTCTCTCTTCTCCGCCCGGTCTCTCCGAGCCCTACAAAACGACTCAAGATCGAGAATGTCTCTCACACAGCCACCTGAATACTTTTTCTTCGCGAGCAAGATATTTCCCATTGTTATTCGGAGACGCGCGGTTCTTCCTATATACGCCTGTCGTAAGATTAAGCGCACGACTTTTTTTTTTTTTTTTTTTTTT
>QVNW01001733.1:0-13534 GCA_014825475.1 Pseudomyrmex flavicornis
TCACATAGGATGCTATTTTTGCATCTCATACGTGAGAGACCCCGAATACCTCCCCAATTAATTTTAAAATATTGCGAAAAAACTCCTCGACCAGGAGTCGAACCTGGAATCTCCGGCTTTCCGTGTCGTAATGTAAAAATAATAATGATAGTCTAAATATTAATAACACATATATATATTCAAATAAGGATAAATGTTAATACAGACAGCTTAGATACAAATAAGGTACACCGACACACAACAAGAGTCGTGAACTCAGTCGCCTCCTTGCTCCCCCTCTCCGACGTACTCCGAGCCGTCGTACTCTCCCGTGAGTCCCTCCGATGTGCACTCTGCACCGATTTCCCCTCCCTGCCCTTTCTCCTCCTTCGCCACCTTCCTCCCCCGAACTAGAGTTTTTAGGCGAACGCTTTGCTGACCTCTCTCGCTCTCGCACCTTTCCCTGTCTTCTACATTTCTTCGCTCTAGCTTCCTCCTATGAAGTTACTACACCTTCGAAGAAAGACTATGTTATTGATCCTGACAAATGCGACCCTTCCGAGCTCTATCGCGTAGTTTCCACCAATCCTTCGGATGCGCTAATTGTCTACAAGTTCCCTTTCCTCTCCGAGCACCGTTTAGTTCCCGTGTCACATTTTTACAAAATCTTTCTTCTCGGTACTTCTAAAATCGCAGAGATTATCGAAATCGACCTTGACTGAGCTCCCACACATACATAGTTTAATAGAAAGCAAAAATATGTTAACTTATAAATATAACTATAGAGAAAAATATAATAAATTTACCAATATAGAGAAAAACATGTTCAATATGCTAAAGCTACAGAACAAATAAAAAAATACAAACAAAGAAAAAATACGAAGAAAGCTACGAACAAATAAAAAAAATATTAAATTTATAAATATAAAACAAGAATATGCAAAGTTTCAAAACTATATACTACAATTTATTAAGAATATATATATATACACATATTGAGCAATCAATCGTCTAATTATTTCTGATTAACTTCACCTACCATTCCACACCTCTAAGCTGATCGCACAGTCTCATCTTCATTAAGTCATTGAGATTCGTGTCTCAAGCCTAAAAATAGAGACATACGAGAAGATCCAGAGAGCGACGGAGTACGAGCGGCACGCGACCCGTCCGCTGGACCCGATAACTCACTCGGCTCTCTCATGCACACGATCGCTTCTTCCAAGTGTGTATCGCGAAAGATAAAACAAAAAATTCGACAAGTGTTACGATCCGTTTATGCCCGATCGTTTCCAGGACGTAACAGTTATATAAAATTATGTTATATAAAAAAAAAAAACTTAACAGTTAAAAAACTTAAACAGTTAAAAAACTTAACAGTTAAAAAACTTAACAGTTAAAAAACTTAAACAGTTATATAAAATTATGTTTTTTATGTTCGTGTTGTAAGTGGCAGGGGGGAGAGAACGCTCTCCTGCAGAGGAGTAGCTTCGTCTCTCTTCTGCACTTCCCTAACTTAATATTGTGTCACTACAATATTGTTAATGTCACACAATGCATAGTGCTTCATCACAGAAATATATATTATTCATTACACGTTTTTTGTTTATAACTTTTTAATGCAGAACGACCATCTTCACAACATTACTTACAGTAATGATCTTGATAATATCACACTTATTAAAAAAATCGAAAGACGGTCTTTATAACTGCATAAGTACTCATATCTAAAGCGTAACAAAAGCGATGAGTTGTAATCTCAAGTGTATATTTCCTAGAAATATATATATAAAAAAAAACAAAAAACAAAACAAACATGAAAAACACAAGTAGTTATTATAAACCATTTTTTCTATATATATAAACATTTTTATATCGATGTTGTACCGCCAAAGTGACATCGAGAAGTTCGCGAGGATCTTGAGGTAACGTAGGATTGAAGAAGGATCGAGTCATCGAAAGAACTTGAACTGTGTCGGTTTTCTAACAGTAATTCTTTATTTTTGTATGTGACATCACGGACGCCGGCCTAGAGATTCTGCCGTCGTTTGTCTTTGCTGTCTTTTTAATCACCTTACGCAAGGGCGCAGAAAAATAGTTCTACTGGCCTGTCCTTCGACATATTTCGGTCAGCACAACATTGTTGCGCGAACCTCATTGTGCAACGCTCATTTCTGCTTAATCAGCTCGCCTCAGACAATTCGATCATCCTTGCTGATCAAGCGGCCCGTGCTCTTATAACATCTCTAGTCATATTCTAATAAAGCAAGACGTTGCTTAACATCACTAAACAATATCTTGCAATTCTTACCGCAACACCCTTTTCCCTCCGGGAAAAGAAAAACTTGGCATAAGTTTTTCGTCTTATCTACCGTTACACTATAACTTTTTTTCATATTACTACTTAATATAATGTTTGCACTAATTGCTATAATATTTTCTTAAAAACGCAAAAAAAATTTTTATACTTGTCCCTGCACTGCTCTAACTCGATCTAAGTTTCTAACACTAGATGGTAACTGATTTTTTTCCGGTCTTTTTTCCACATAAACACAACTACTGTTGAACTCACTATCGCTACCAACACCGCACACGGTGGCTGTACATACCACCGTGAGAATTAATCCACACTGTATGTACACCGCTCACGCTCTCTGTTATCTCACTTATCTTACTGCTAATTTGTATCAACTCTTTTCCATTTACTACGGATTTAAACTTCATATCGCTGTGATTTTTCTTATGTGTGAGTGCAACTTCAGGTACTGCCAAATTATACTTCGATAAATGCGCCCAAACGCTTGCGCTGCCTGTCACTCCTCTTGTCTTAACGTACATTTCACTTGTTAACAGCTTGCAATCATCGGTCGAAGTTACTAATCCCGTTCCTTTAATTGTTATTACTCGTTCCTCGTAATTTTTACAACGTATTGTAACCTGCTTGCTCGTGTGTGTTGAATACAGCCAAGCCAAAAAATTTTTTAACGCAATCCACAACGTTTGATTCGTAGCCCAGTAGCTTAGATCGCACTCACCACCCTTCTCTTGTAGATACATACGCACTTCATACGGTGACTTATCATTAACATAATATACTGCTACACTTTTGTCACAAAAATAGCGGCTATCAATATTTTTACACTATCGCAAGTCTTCTAATAATAACAAAGAATATGTCTTTCTTTCCCTGTCAATACTTCTAATATTATGTTTTACTTCTACAAACATATACATGCTACCGTAACTGTGCACAGATAAAGGAACAACGTGTAATAATTCATAAACAGGATTCGATATTAAGGGAAACTTTAACTTTAACCGTCATCACTTCCGATCTTTTTACATAAGCTATCACTTCTCCATATTTTTCAATTACAGGCCAATTCTCTTTTGCAACTTTAAACGGAAAATGTATGTCGCCCGACATCTTTAACACCGCTTTCTTTAACTGTACTAATATCACTTCCTGCGAAATTACTGCGAGATAAACTACCCTTCGCTACAAGTGTAACATAAATTCCATAATTTGCTCCGCATCTCTTAACAAATCCGGCACTATCGCGTTAACAGTTAAAAAATACTCGGTTAACTGCTCACGTTGTCCATAACTGTCTAATGCTATGCTTATTCTATTTGTTACATTCATCGTTACATCTTTGTTATATTGTAACGTTTCTTCTAAGTTATTTAAATGCACAACTGTTTTGTTTAAAATCTGAAGTTAGCTCCTTAACCCTCCTTTCAAAATTTCCTGATTTGAATTTAAAACACTCAACTGCTCGTTTAGTAAACTTTCATCATCTTCATCCATAACTCCAAATAAATACTTTGCTAAAGAACCAATTCCATTCACTAATCCACGTTTTTTCCTGTTGCTTATACTATCTTTCGTTTTTACAAGAGAAAATGCATTATGCACCTCTACCCTTGGAGAAATGGGTGGGGAGTGTGGGACTCACACCCACTAAAACCTCTTGGTGGCCACTTTCAGGCTGTAATCAGGAAATCCGTAATAATCCGGAAGATTATTCTTCTCCGGGAATCCCCGTAGCCAACAAACTTGAAGTAGCTCTCTCTCCTCGTTCTAATTTGCATGTGACAGGAAAGAGAGGCCACAGCCTCTTTCCCGTCACTCTACTCTGGGGACTTGTGCAATGGCGCAGAAGGATCTCCATCCCACTGCACTAAGTCCCCGCCCCCCATGACCAGAATCAGGAAGGGATAAACCATGGATAACGGCCCCGTACACCTTGACCAAGCGGCCTCTCAAAGGAATCCGGGTCCGAAGATCATATCTGGGCATGATCTCTCATATCCCGCAACCCGGTTCTCGCCAGTCCCGAGTCTACCGACTCGGCTTGGAAGACCGAAGACCAGGCCTGATCCCTTTCGTAGGAGAGTTTCGCCCTTCTCCTCTTCTGCCTCTACCAAGGAGCCCTCCCCCAAGACCCCGGCTGCTTTTGAGCCGTTTTTTTGAGAGAGGTAGGGTCCAGCAACTTTACGGCTTCTGACTTCACCCCCACCCGTTAGAGATGCCGAGGGAAGCTGAGTCTCTCTACCTTCTCTTCTTCAGACATCTCCATGCAAGAGATGTCCTGTTTTTCCTCTGTCGGGGGATCAGACTCGATGATTCCTCTCTTCTTTTTCTTTAGAGAGCAGCTCTGCAGTCCTCTCAGCCGTGGAGAGACCAGCAGTAGGAGGAGGCATCTCCTTCCACTTCTTACCTTCCTCAAGCCACAACACTCCTAGATTTTCATCTGGGGCGAGAGGGGGCTGTTGAAGAACAACTACCTCTCCGTCCTCCCCTCTCTCAGCGGAGGACTCTTCTTCCTCCCGAGTTGGAGCAAGGCACACCCGCCGAGGAAGGGGACCACTCGTCGCCCTTTCTTTATCCGCCACCTGTGCAGGTGGGCCCGCGCGCAGATCTTGGTTTCGCCCTTGGTATCCTTTCTGCTCCGGGATGAGGGTGCACTTGCATGCACTTTGCACCACCCATCCGATGGTCGCTTGGCTGCTCCCTCACAGAGCAAGCACTTGGGGGCAGCTCTACAGACTACGGCCAAATGGCCACTTCCCCGCACTTATAGCACAAGGCGCTCCGGTCGGCCTCGGTGCAAGTACAGGCAACATGCCCATATTCTAAGCACCGGAAGCACTGCATCTGGCGCGCCTTCAAAGATTACGGAGAGGGAAAACCATCCGACTTCCACTCTCTTAGCCTCCACCACGCGCCGGGCAACGCGCAGCGGAAGGCGAGTCCAGACAATCCCGTACCCTGTGGATGAGGATCGAATCACTTCGATCCTCAAGGTTGCAGCCACCAACGGCTGCCAAAGCTCCGGCAATTTCTTCCGCGGTCAGGGGGAGCACCATGTCCCTCACACGCACTTCGGTGTGCTTCATGGGACGGGTGACTCGCATCCCTCCCTGACCTGCTTACACTAGAAACTCAGCATGGACTATTGTTTTGCTTAACTTGTTCGTCTTTTTTTTCCAACAACGCGACTATGCTGTTAAAATTCATTTTTGCTACCCCGTCTAAAACTTATAAATTTTCACAATAATGTCGCGCGCTTTTAACATACTCACTAAGATGGTTGTACTGTTGACCGATTGTTTTCACATCCACAGTAACAACAATTTTCCAACTTGTTTCTACATAATACTCTCCAACTTTTTTGTAATATATTCCTGGTTCATGTTCAAACTCTTTGACTTCAAAACATCTAACTACTCCAAGGACGTAAGTCAGAAGAATTCCCCTAAAACAAAAAACATTTTATTCTTCAACAAATAATTTTAAACGATTTGCGTGAACACGTATTTTTCTCCGACGGAATTGTATGATAATTTACATCAGAAACCTTTTCTAGTATTTTATAAGACCCTATCCACGGTGAATCTAATTTTTTAAACGTTCTCGTCGCACCGTCTCATCATGTAACAAAACTTTATCCTCTACTTTAAAATTTCTAACATTAACTTTTTCCTTTGCTTCTTAAATATTTTGTTTAGCTACTTGCTGCGTAGTTTTTAACCTCTCTTTTAACTCCTCTACATAATTATCATAAGTATAACGTTGCTTAGGAGTCATCGTTCATGCCGTAGGTAGTACAGCACTTCGTCCGTACAATAATTCAAAATGGGTATAATTTGTCGCCGAATGTGATGTAGTATTGTAAGTAAACATTGCATACGAGATCTACTCATCCCAGTCTGTTTGATCCTCGTTAATATAATGTCGTAAATATTCCGTCAAGGGTGCGCGCTCTATAACGCTGCGTTACTCTTTGGATAATATGCTATTGTTTGAATTTTGGTAATTTTCAATAACCTACACACATTTGTAAACAAATCACTCAAAAAATTTGTTCGCTGATCGGTTATTTATCCGGAATTCCATGCTCAAACAATTTTCGTAACAAACTCTTTAGCTACCGTGGCAGCTTCCTGAGTATTGGTATTGCCTTACTAAATTTCGTGAAATCATCTTGAAAGGTTAAACTTACGTACTTATTACCAGAAACCGTCATTGTTAAAGGTCCAACGATGTCCAAAGCACATTTCTCAAAAGGCTTACTAGAAGTATCCGTTATTTTCAACGGCATTTTTGTTTTACGACTCAGTTTATTTTGTTGACATTTCTTACAACGGCTTACGTAGTCCTTAACATCTTTTACTATTTCCGGCCAATTATGAACCTGTTTGATTCTATTTAACGTTCTATCAACACCTTGATGTCCACCCAAGGGTGCACTATGATATTCAAACAAAATCTGCTGTTTTTCTTTTTCAATATATTTTGTTATTACTTTTCTTTCTTCAATTTCACAAATGCTCCGCGTCTCACACACAAGTATACGACTTAACGCATCCGCATTTGTGTTTGCTTTTCTTTTCTTATAAATCATCTCATAATCACATTCCTCTAACTTTAACCTCCACCGAACCAAACGTGAGCCGGATCTCGAATATTAAACAGCCATACCAACGCCTTGTGGTCAGTCACTACCCTGAACGGTACCCCGTACAGGTATGGATAAAAGTGTTTTACCGCTCATACTATTGCCAAAAGCTCTTTTTCTGTAGTACTATACTTCTGTTCCGCCTTATTCAAAATTCTACTAGCATAAGCGATAGACTTGTCTTTTCCTACTTCTCTTTGAGACAGTATAGCTCCAATAGCATACTCTGACGCACTGTTGTGACAATGAAATCTTTACTTATTAGGATACACTAACAGAGGTGCTGTAAACAATTTCTCTTTTAAAACTTCAAAAGCGTGCTGCTGCTCCTGACTCCACTCAAACGACACATTTCCTCGTGTTAATCTGGTAATTTTGCTATTTTCGAAAATTGTTCTATAAACTTCCGATAATATCCTGCTAGCCCCAAAAACGATTATACTTCCTTTATTTTTCTTGGAAAATTTTTAACCGCACTTATTTTGGTAGGATCCGGTAAAATATCGTTACTATGTGACTCAAAAATGTCACCTCTTAAAAAACTCACATCTTGGGCTGTAATTTTAAGTTATTTTCCCTTAAACGCTCCAGTCTTCTGGTGTATTTCTCCAGGCGTGTTCCGTGTACCATTATGTCATCCAAGTACACGAAACATTTAATTCCTTGCATTCCAATTAAAACAGAATTCATAAATCGTTGAAACGTTGCCGGCGCATTTTTTAAGCAGAATGGCATCCTATTAAACTCATAATGTCCGTGCGGTGTTGAAAATGCCGTCTTATTCTTATTTGTTTCTGCCATCGGAATTTAATGGTAACCTGATGCCAAATCTAGTGTAGAAAAATACTTTGCATTACCCAATTGGTCCAAAAAACTATCCGTAATATTGGGTAATAGAAATGAGTCACCGATAGTTACGTTATTAAGTTTTCTAAAATCGATACGTAACTTCCTGATACCCGAGACATCCATTTTCTTTGGTACCACTAGTAGTGGCGCGTTTCACTGATTGGTACTTAAACGAATTATTTCTGTAGTCAGCATATCTTTTATCTGACGTTCCACTTCCTACTTGTGCTTCTCCGGCAATCGGAATCGACTAACGTTTATAAGAACCGTGCCTTCTTGCACAGATATCCTATGCGACATCGTGTCAGTATTTGCTAGTGATTCCCCCGCAAGATGAAATATATCACTATAATCCTCACAAATTCTAAGCAATTTATTTTTTTCCTCCTCATTCATATGTTGCATTCGTAATGCATTTTTTAAACGAGTTAATCGAGGCACTGTCTCTTCTATCCTTGTTTCACACATTGTTACTTCACTGTTTATGACTTACCTCAGCAATCTCCACTGTCGCCGCGTTCTCGACCTCGACTTGTGGCACTTGTATTTCTATTTCTTTCTCTGTTGTGTTTACAACGCTAATCGGGCACACGAAGCTCTCAGGTTTCACCATACAGCTTCCTATGTACACACCTGGCAACAATTCCTCGCGCTCCACAACTCCACTTTCATTTTGATTTGTTGTAACAGCTAGCATGGTTTCACAACGTGAAATTTAAAACAATTTTTCTTTGTGGAAAATGTTTGAGAACACTTCTTCCCACCACCATCTCTTTTGTCTTATAATCACATATTGCTTCTTGTTGTTTCAAAAAATCGACCCCTAATATTCCTTCCTGCTCTGTTCTCACATAATCACGTATTACGTAAAAAAGATGTTTTATTATTTCATCAATCAACTTTATCGTTGCAAAAAACTTTTCTATCGTATAAAATGTTTCCCCCGTAACGCCATTTAACGCTATTTTCTTTTCATAAATTAATGTTTCATCTTTTACATTTTTTAACTAAATTAAGCTCAAACATGCGTCTGAGTCAAACAACAAATTGATTTTTCCACGATTTACTTGCTCTACCGGCAAAGACACCAAATCTAATTCTCCTTCTATATGCTCTTCTTTCACCATGGTCACCCGATACTCTTTTGCACTTCGTGCTTCTCCTGTTTTTTCTTCTTCCTCCGCCGAACAAATGCTTCTGTTATTGGTCCCGTTTTATTAACATATTTAAAGGCTCGAATCCCCCTACTTGAATCTTTCCTCTGGACTCTTGTCGCCTGTTTAATTTCCGACACTCGTTTCACATGTCCAGGTTTTTTACAATGATTACAATACTTTCCTACGACATTTACCTTGCGAAAATCTGGATTTGGTAACGCGAATTGTCCTGTTTTCCCGCTCGAGCGACAATCTCGCTCAAAATGTCTTTTTTTATCGCACTTAAAACAAATTAACGCGATCCCGACTTTTTATTTCTTTCAAAACTACTGTTTTTAAAGAATGGTTCTCTTACTTTTTCCTCCGTATTTGCCGCTGCTATTGCTTCTTGCAACGTTGCATATCTTTGCGAACGTACTATTAACTTTATTTCTTTGTTTAGTTCTATTTGAAAATTCTGTAAAACTTGTTTTTGAATAGTATCTAATATTATTCGCTTCTGTTCGATGATATGTCCTTGACCTTCTGTCATCGACGCAAATAATTCCATTGCCAAACTGTCTACTTTAAATCCAAATGCTTGTGCACTTTCTCACGGCTTTTGTTTCAAAGAGTTAACCTCTACTTGTAAATGAGTGGTACTTTTCCTACTTAAGTAGCATGTTTTCAACTTCTTTTTCAATTGCTCAAAACTTCGTATGTCTCTCGTCTGGAAATGTAACATTGCCTTTCCTTTTAACTTTGTGCACACAATGGCTTCTAGTAACGTTTCTTCCTTTGCAGGGTCCATATTTTTCATTGCGTACGTACTCGCACAGATAAATTCTTGTAACCGATTTTGTAAAGTTCCATAAAATTCCGGAATCATATCTTGCGCCTCTTTAAACCGAATGTACTGCATTTCCTACTCTATTTCTAACGTCTTCAAATGTACGCCTATATGTCACATTAAATCGATCATTTTCTGGCCAGAATATCGTTTCCACAGCCGGATTTATTCTCAATCCGACCATTTGTTTCTGTAACGTACTCACTTGGCAACGTAAATCCCCCAATCCCTATATTATCTCACGCAATATTATATTATCAAGGTTGGTGTTATTTTCACCTTGCGACCTCACCGCTTCTTCTACATTTTGATTGTCGATCAACAGTTCGCCACGTAATCGACCAATCTTTCTATCTATTTTTTTACACGAAACACTTGACGCCATACTGTGATAATCCGCCGGATCAAAAAAACTACTATTAAACGATACCAAAGACTCTTGTCTAAAATGATTTCCGCCTATCACTCTGACATTCAGTTTTTTTCTATCTTTTCCAGCTAGGGTATTGTTGCTTTTCAGAAAAAACTGACGGTCAACCGTAACACGAGGAGAGTCTTCTACCTCGTCTGACTCACTGAAATGCTGTTCTAAATTTCGCCTAACGCTATTTCCTATATCACGCACAGCTTCTTCATCACCCTAACAGTCGGTATAATATTTGGCGTAAACGCGTCTCTATCTGCTTGATGCGTCGGATCGCTACTTAATCCTACTCCGCCTCTGCCTGCTCCAGACACGTCCTTATTCAGCGACATTCGCTTTACAATAACTTTTCATTTGACTTACGCTAACAGCCGCATATCTGCACGCCGTCGCTGCTCTGCCGGTTTTGCTGACTCTGCTGAACCTGACCTCTGCTAACGCTGCCAATGCCGCTCGTCGCCAACGCCGTTGAACTCGTCCGCTCGCTGTCACTGACCGCCGATACTATTACAGCTGACACGCTGCTTCAGCTGTATTTCTCGCCGTCCTCACGCCGACTTACTGCTGCTGTTACTGTCCTTACGACAGTCCAAGAGTACCCTTGCTCCGTATCTCCGCTTGTCCAAATCTTCGTACAAAGACCACACTTGAATTTTTAGCTCCTAGGAGACTCCAAGTTGATCCGTCTGTTTATAATGACACAACGTGTCACGCAGTTGAGTGTACACTACACTCATGTAAATCTGCTGCCGAATTCCGTTACTTTACTTATCCACGGACTCGGAGAATCACCGCTGCCACCAATCTGTTGTATCGCCAAAGTGACACCGAGGAGGTTAACGTAGGATTGAAGAAAGGTCGAGTCATCGAAAGAACTTGAACTGTGTCGGTTTTCTGACAGTAATTCTTTATTCTTGTATGTGACACCACGAACGCCTCGAGATTCTGCCGTCGTTTGTCTCACCGTCTTTTTAACCACTTTACGCAAAGACGCACCAATTGTTCTACTGGCCTGTCCTTCGACATATTTTGGTCAGCACAACATTGTTGCGCGAACCTCGTTGTGCAACGCTTATCTCTGCTTAATCAGCTTGTCTCAGACAATTCGATCATCTTTGCTGACCAAACGGCCCGTGCTCTTATCTTACAACATCTCTGGTCTTATTCTAATAAAGCAAGACGTCGTTTAATAACCACTAAACAATACCTTGCAATTCTTACCGCAACAGAGGATTTCAAGAACCGGTTTATTCTTTCAACAAGACAACATTGGCCCAAGGTGCCGCTATGGCTATCATTCTGTGACGAATCTTTCTCTCTTGCACAAAATCCGAAAATTCATTGGAAGAAAAAGTTGTTCCTCTATCCGTTATTATAACATGTGGATTTCCAAAAGTATTAAACAATGATATAAAATGTTTTAAAGTTTCTTTCGTATTAGTAGACTTAACTGCGATTAACCAGGTAAACCTGGTGAAAGCATCTACAATCAATAAGATATGTTTAAATCCTTCTATCAGTTCAGATAACGGACCAAAGTGATCCGAATGAAGCACTTGAACAGGTAAGTTTAGATTATCAGTAATTTGTAATTCTTCTTCTCTTGAATTTACGACTGAATTGGATATAAAGCAAATTAAACAATTATCGACATAGTTTCTTATTCTTTTGTGCACTGCCAGAAACCAGTAGTTGGTTACCTAACAAAGTTTTCTTAAAGCCACAGTGTGTCATGTTATCATGGTATACGCGAATTATATTATTCACCATCAATTCTGGTACTACAAAACGTGGTTTATCCGGACTTTTTTTATAAATTAGACCATCAATCAATTTGAATTTATCATTGTCTGTTTCTGCTATGCCCTGCGCTATTACATTAAGATTAGAATCCTGCAGCTGCCTGTATTCCAATTACTTTTCAAGAGATAACGAATCCACGTAAGCTACAACACGGCTCAACGCATCTACGTGAGATATTCTATGTCCTTCTCGATAGACAATTTTAAATCGCTAATTCTGAAGCCAAAGAGTCCATCTCGAAATTCGCGGATTGAGATGCGCCTTATTGACCGCGTACACGAGTGTATGGCAATCTGTAATTACAGTGAATTCAAGTCCATACAAGTAAATATGGAATTTTTCCATGGCTTTAACCACCGCCAACCAGCTCGAAGCTGTGGTAGTTGGTCTCAGCCTTATGCGTTGACTGACTGTAATATGCTACCGCAGTTCAGGAATCAGAAGATTGTTTCTGCAATAAAATTGCATCTGCGAGCGCAACGGAGCTTGCGTCAGTGTGTAATTCTGTCTCTCAAGCAGAGTTATAGAGGCGTAAAATCGGATAGACAATCAATTTA
Source organism: Pseudomyrmex flavicornis (assembly GCA_014825475.1). Lineage (NCBI taxonomy): Eukaryota > Metazoa > Arthropoda > Insecta > Hymenoptera > Formicidae > Pseudomyrmex > Pseudomyrmex flavicornis. The sequence continues at coordinate 12,564 of QVNW01001733.1, forward strand.
TGTTTAAGCAATTAAAACGCTTCCAAACATGTGTTATCAAAATTAAATTCGGTATTTTTTAGTAGTAATTGCTGTAAATGTCTTGCCTTGTTAGCATAGTCTGGAATAAACTTACGAAAATAATTTGTTAGTCCTAAAAATCTCTAAACTTTTTGAACCTATTTCGGGATCGGGAAATTTTTGACTGCTCAAAACGTGACGCTCACTAAGGGTGATGCTGGTATATAGCATATATATAGCATATATCCCAGATACTCTACATTAGATTTAAGAAATTGACATTTCTTGTAATTGAGTGTAAACTCGTATTTCTTAAGAATTAAGAGTACCTGCTTAAGTAACATTACATTTTTTTTATTGATTTAGAGAGAACTAGAATATCATCAATGTATACGATAACTTTGTTCTCGCGGAGCAGAGGCTGTATTATCTGAACTAGTCTTTTTTGAAACTTCGCGGGAGAGACAGAAAATCCGAATGGAAGTCTAGTGTATTCAAATTATCCGTCAGGTGTTGCGAACGCACAGTATTTTGTATAGTATTCTGGATGAAGTTTAATTTGGTAGAACTCGTCTTTCAAAGAACGAAAAAATATTTTTGTCGCCCAATCTAGACAAACAGTCTTCGATTAGTGGGAACGGATAGTTTTGTTTAATAACGCGATCGTTAAGTGGCCGCAAATCGATGCATAGGCTCCATTCTTTTTGCGCACTGGAACGACGCGTGCGCAATACAGTGATTTACTAAACATAAAAAAACTCACTATTTTTTATTGTTAACAAAGTGTTTATACTTCTTAATGTTAAATAAATGTAATAACTTTTAATATTATTTAATAAAAAAAAATTGTCTCGCAGGCATTGACATACAACTATATAAATGTTAAATAACACAAAAAGACCAGTAAGCCGGAATCCACGGATGTAGGTGGAATGTAATAAATAATACTACTGCAAAATTCTTCATAGACT